>CBVK0102612155.1:0-13355 GCA_900067695.1 Picea abies
TCGCACCTGCCACCCCTAATCTTCACCCAACATTACTCTTTACTCACCATCACATTTTCAACTGATTTGTTTGTTCAATAGACATTGCGAAAAATAACATGTTCAAAGTGCTTGGTTAGAGTTCTAGATCTAAGGAGGAGCCTAGATAATGATTGTGAGATAATGCCTCCCTCTAATCTCATAATGATGATAATTAAAGAGGAGTCATCTATGATTTTTATAATTTCTCTTGTGATCTTCGCAAGCAAACTAAATCCTTAGAATACTACCAAATCTTCAACATTGTTTTAACGGTTTTGTTAATTCCCCGCGGAAATTAGGTTTCTTTGTGTCAACCCCCCAAACATACTATCCCCCAAAAAAGCTTATGAATGTTGCTACAAAAGTGTGTAAGAAAAAAATATAATCCACTCATAGGAAAAGACAAGTTGTGTTGTAAGGATACTATAATAGATTTGTAAGCACTTACTATCCTATCTTTTTATAAGATTGGAGTTGTATAAAAACTTATGAATGTTGTTGCAAAAGTGTGTAAGAAAAAATTATAATCCACTCATAGGATCAAACAAGTTATGTTGTAAGGATACCAAAATGGATTTATAAGCACTTTATGTCCTAATTTTTTATAAGATTGAAGTTGTATAAAAACTTATGAATGTTGCTACAAAAGTGTAAGAAAATTATAATCCACCCATAGGATCAAACAAGTTGTGTTATAAAGATACTACAATAGATTTATAAGTACTTATTATCCTATTTTTTTATAAGATTGAAGTTGTATTACCATACTTTCACTTTAAAAAAATGAAATTTAACACAAATTCTACTAATGTATGAAACATTGTTAATATGCATACATAAAGTGGGGAAACAAAGCACTAACAAATGGGAAAATAATGGTAATGAAAGATGTAAGATGGAAAGGTTTCTTAGAGTCTATCTACAAGTAAAAGAAGGTAGCATTTGTAAAAGTATCATCCTATTCATTTCTTTACATATTATCCTATGTTGAAAGTCTAATAAAAATGTTTTGTAAGCGTCTTTAATTTATATTATCTATTTGAAAACGATGTATAGTCTTTTAATATCATAATATCATTATACCCCACTTTTTCACTCTTGTGTGGACTTTAATTTGGTTCAAGCTTTATTATTTGAAATTAACATTAATTAGATTTATTTTTAAATTGTTAAGATTTTTTTTTTTAAGAGTTTTGTTATTCACATATTTTTTCTTTTGATAAAAGAAATATTTTTTTACAATTACTTTCATTTAGGAAACTTCTTCCATGTATATTAATATTGGTAATTTCATAATCTATGTTACAAATTGTAATGATTATGTTGGAACATTTTCATGTTACTAGAGAGAGTGAAGCTAGTTAGTTTATTGATATTGATCTTGTAATGGTTATGTAGTAACATTTTCATGTTACTAGAGAGAGTGAAGAGTGAAGCTAGTTAGTCTATTGATCTTGATCTTTAAAATAACAACCATAATGATTAGGACAAACCAAGTGGTAATAAAAAACATGAAAATGATGTTATAGAGATGCTCCACTAAGATCCTTAGTAGATCTAAAGATCATATGATCTCAATGTTAAATATTGAGTTAATAATATGTTTATAATTAATATTATGGTTTTATCTTATTCCGTTGTATAGGGTGTAAATAAAATAACTTTAATTTTACTACATACTAATTTTAACCAACCATTAACCATAACTTTAATTCTATTACACACTAATTTTAACAAACCATTAATCATAGGATTCAAAGTAAGTTGTTGACAACTAATATATCATAAAATCAGTGTTTAGAAGCTCCAACATTTGCAAAATAATATATAAATATATGATAACAATTAATTTAATGACATGCTTATAATTAATATTAATATTATGCTTATAAATAAATTCATTATTTAGATATTCCAACATGTGCAAAAGAGAATAAAGTAAATATGTAAGTAATTAGTTAATGATAATATATTAAATAATTAATATTATAATTTTCCCTCGATCCATTGTCCTATTGCCTTATGAATTTGAGTGTAGGTTAAACAACAACAAATGTAGGCCCATCCCCGAGTTGCCACATCCTCTTAATCCTTTCTTGAAGGATCACAACGTAATTGTTTTCTCACTCTCACGTCATATTATAAAGTCATTGTTTAGATGCCAAACATATGTCAAAAGGAATATAATAATATAGAGAAATAAAAAAAAAAAACCATTCAGAATAATATAGAGAAATAATAAAAAACTTCAAATGTGTTGTCTTTATCTCCAAGTCTAACTCCTACTTGTAATCCCTTGAATGATATCAGTGTAAGTTATTGATTACTTTTAGACTATATTGTAAATTCATTTTTAAGCCATATAATTAAAATTATTTGGTTCATTAATTATGATTATTAGGATGAGGAGGATTGTGAAGATCACAACAATTAGAATCATCACAAGTTTATTTGTTGGTGTTTGCATTCTCTTTCACTCCATTCATTTGACCTGATGTGATATTAAATCATGAATTGATGCATACTGTGTATATATGTATTTTTTTGTTATTTGATGTTTTTTTGCAAATTTCATTTGTTAATTGAGTTTTTGGTTTTATTTTAGTGAGATTTAGGTTATGTGTGTAGCTATTATATTAGTTAATTAAATCAATTCATGATGACATCTTAAAATAATTGAAATTAAAGATTAATTAATTGTGTTATTAAAATGATTTAAAAGTAAATTAAAATGTATGGAAAATGATGATTCATCATCTCTCATTTATTTTCTCATCTTTTAGCACCATAACTAAATATTGATAAATGACAAAAATATATACTCATTTGGTCATTAAAAAATTAAACATAATAATAAAATAAACCAATATAGATTTATCTTAATTTTTAATCTTTAAAATATTGAGAAGTTTGCATGGGTTAGGTGTGTGCATTAGGTGTGTGGATTAGATATGTGGTTTATGTCTTACATGTTTGGATTAAGTGTGTGAAGTAGGTGTTGCATTAGGATAGGTGCATTGGGTGGGTGAAATACTTGGATTAATCCTTTATGTTAGTGAAAAGGAATCAAGGTTGTTTTTGTAAATGAGTTCATTAAAGATGTGTATCCCATACTCCAAGTTGGTGCATTTAAAACAAATTATAAGTGTGATTATTCCTCTATTGATTCATTTGATTAAAGAACACAAAAAAATCAAATGAAATCATTTGTATAATTGTGAGAAGAGGTTTGTATAATCATTTGTATCATTTTCAATACTACTAGACATTCTTTCATGAACCTCAAGGTGGGGGGAATCATAAAAATATCATAGCCACAATTGCATATTATTTAAGGTATCCCTTCCTTAGATAGTCAATGTCTTGAATCATGCTTCAATAAAAGGATCTTGAACCAATCATTTGTTTTATGGTAGTCAAAAGGCTTCTAGAATGTTTGTTATGTATATTGAGTTCTTTAAGACTGTGTATCCCATGATCAAGGGTGATGCATTTAGTATATATCTTAAATGTGAAAATATAGGTACATTAAGATGATAATCAAGATAACTAATAAATTCCTAATCAAATATTTTCCCAAATATGACAAGAAGGATTATATCTTAGTATGGTAATTGAATAACCTACTTGATTTATATTACATGGTGCCACGGTAGGGGTAATGGCCTTGTTGCCACAACATGAGCTCAACACACCTAGATAAAACCACACAAGTTACTCAAAAACAAAGAATGGAAGAACTAAAATGCATAAAATCTCATAGAAGACAAATGCAAATAAACAAAATTATTCATAAGGGTCCACTCATTCACATTATCATTATCAAATCACAATACATGTCTTTTTTGGTTATCTTGGTTACATAGTCCACTTTCCTTCTATCTCACAATTCTCTACTTTGCATATTCCACACCTCTCACGTGTTTCCTCAATGCACACAATCTACAATGTTCGACTCTTTTCCTTATTATTGAGATATGCCCCTCTAGAAACCACATTTCGACTTCATACACTTCGTCCGTTAGTATCAAATCACTTATACGGCATTTCTCTTACAAGAACCAATAATCTACACTTGTTGTTATCCTCCCTAAATGTATAAATCATCTTCTTTTACTACCAACTCATTCAAACTTTCTTTTGAATACAAATATTTCTCTCTTGGATCCTACTTGATTCCTTCAAGATTCTTGGATTTATCCTCACCACCTTTGACCTTTTGGATTCTAACTACTCCCACTACCTACTTTTATTTATCCACCTTCATACTTTCTTGGATAGAACTCATTGTTGTTGGGTATGTTTTATATTCTTTGCATGTGTGGAGGGGTGCATTGGATTTGACGATCCTCCCCCCAGTAGTGGTGTACGTTGTGTCGAGCACTCCACTTTGGGGGGGGGGGGGCAGTTTTGGCCCCTCTTCTTAGGTTAAGAAGCCTTTGGCTCTGGGCACTAGCCTAGAGCCATTGCCATTGAGGTTCGGGGCAACACCTCAAAATATTTTTTAGGGAGATATTTTGTTATTTTAGCTATTTTTAGTGGTTTTCTAAATTAGTCATGGATTAAGGGATTAGGGTTTTGGTAGTTGCGGAATACCTAAAATACTGTATATATTGTATTCTAAATGGTGAAATTAATACAATGAAAATTTGAGAGTTGCAACACCAAGGAAGGACGATTTTCTCTCGGTTAATGGTTTCCAGTGTAAATCTTTGTGTATTGTATGTATGAGCCATTGATTAATTTATGTTTTTCTTAAGAATATGTATACATTTGTATGAGCCATTGATTAATTTATGTTTTTCTTAAGAATATGTATACATTGTTCTACTTCATAGGTTTAAAACTTACAACTACCACATCAACCACCTTTCGTTTTATTGCGCCAGAATATTCATCTTCTTTGGGGCACACTATTGAAATCTACTTCCTCACACACTCACTACTCTATGCCCATTATTATTGTTGCATGCCAACTCTTTCCTTGCACTTATAGATATATTTCTCTCCTTATGTACACACTACAACATTCACCCTCTACACTATTTCAAATGGACAAACATTTAGATGTTCTTGCATCAAATTCTCCTTCTAGAAAAAATGGTGTGCCTAGGTGTGCATGCTTACTCTAACTTGCTCCACCATTGATTTACCCTTTCATAATTTATGGTACTTGATCTTGTTCAGAAGTTCACACACTATCATCATCTTGTATGTTTCTACATTTCACCAAACATTGATTACACTAAAAATTTAAGGTCTTCAATACCTTATCCTCTAAAACATTCTCTACCCTTGATCACTCCTTTAGCTTCTATTTCATACAATTCAGTTCCATAGTCTCTTTCTCATCCTCTTTTAACTTCAAAAAAATCATGTAAATCATTCACATTAATATGGGTGAAATATCCAATAAAAATTCCACTCCATTAAAATTATATCCAAAATTCCTTTTAATTCTACAAAATCCAATCTTCTTCACTTTCGATTTGATATATGCCCCTCTAGGATAAGTATCTTTACTCATATGTACCATCACTAGATTTCCCTCTTGGAATATATTTAATTTTGCCTCATGTTTTCACACATCTTTTTTCTTGTGTTTCTCTCTCTCAAATTTACCTAAACCTACACATGGATTTCTCTCATATCCTAAGCAAATTCCTTAGCATTGTCACTTCATTGCATATCTACAGTGAAATTAACCAAATACAAGACTCCATTTGGATTAATTCCATATACAATTTGGAAATGAGTTAATCTCATCAAGATGTGCACTATACTATTATAAGCAAATATAGTTTGTGCTAGAAAAGTATCCCACTAATTTAGTATGTTTCCTACCAAACATCTTAAAAGATTCCCTAAGATTGCATTCACCACTAAGCAATGTTTCGTATGTTTATGGATAATGAATTGGACGGTAATACAAGTTTGTACCCTACTTCCATAGTGTTATCTGAAAACGAATAAGAAATATGATATCTATGTCTAAAATAATAGTATTTGGAAATCCATGTATCTTAAAATTTCCTTGAAAAATATCCTTGCATAATTACTCGCACCACTAGTCTTATTACACGGCAGTAAATGCACCATCGTATAAAACACATCCACTACAACAAACAATGATTCATATCCTCTTTGGCTTTTAATCAATCATAGGATAAAATCCATTAAAATATCCCCCCATGGACCCTTTGGAATATGCAATGGGGCATACAATCCTATATTCTTACTCACTCCCTTGTCCATGTAGAAAATTCTACATCTTTCTACAAATAAACTAACTTACAACCTCAAGTTGGGACAAAAAGTATCTCTCATCAAGAACACTCTAGGTCTTATCTCTCCCAAAGTGACATTGTAAATTACATCTATGCATTTCTTTAATAAAAATTTCATGCAATAAACACTAAAGAATATGCAACCTTTTACCTTTGAATAAGTATCCTCCTTATAGAAAGAAGTCACCACATATATCTTTCATGATTGGATTCTAACATCACTTTAAAACTAGTGTAAAATCCTCATCTTGTGCACGCAACTCCTTGATATACTCAAAAACAACTTGCTTGTTCTTTAAGGTAATCAAACACCAATGTCCTAGTTCTTTTCAATGCATCAACTACCTTATTTTTTCAATACTTATGATTCAAAATAAAGACATAACTATGCATAAACTCCACCCATATTGTACACTTCAAATTCAACTTCTCTTTAGTGTTATTTGTTACCCCCTCTTACCTAGGGGTAACTAGAGGAGTTCATGCCTCATGATCTAGATTTGTAAACAATGATCCTGATGATTATGATCAACATTCTCCACAGACAGTAGTCCCTCAGTTTCCTCCCCTTTAATCATTTCTCATCTTATTCACTTGATCAACATGGTTCATCCGATGATGGTGGCCCAACACACATGAGGTACATTAGTCATTGTTTCATATAAAGTGTTACATTTAATGCATTAGACATTTACGTGAAGATCATGGGTTGAAGCCAGATAATGGATCATGATGCTTGGAAGTTATGTATGTTGCCTTGTTTCACCTTGGTGGCCATCATATGTTTCCTAGTCCATTTTTTCACTCTTGGGGAACATGGGTAATACTAGGAGGATTTGTTAGGGGTAATGTACCATTCCCTTCCATACTTAACACATTCCATCTATTTTCCTTCCATTTCCTTATATTTTGGGAATGGTTGTTACATGTATCCCAAAAAGGTTTGTGCCTTCACCCTCCTAAGAGAGGAAGGGAATAGAATGTTCGAGGTTGATGAAGTGGGAAAAAAGAATAAAAAAATTCATGTTGTAAAAGAAATAACAGGACGACAAATGACAAATCAAAAGCCAAAATTCATCTTGAGCTCTACCCCCTCTCTATGAGGTGATCACCTGAAGTCCTAATGCACAAAATGCATATCAAATTAAAAGGACTTAATCCGAGTAAAATAAATAAATGCAAGAACCTGAAAAGGGGACTTGCAAAGAAATAAATGAATAATCAAAAGGAAACAAAAGGGGTTTGGAATACACACATTGTCGAGGAAATGGTAACTCAAGCACCAAGTGCTCCCTCTACAAAGGCGCTCATGGAGATGAACCCATGTGTGGACTTGCATGTCAATGACACCATGACCATGAAGCAAACCCCGTACCATTTCATTCACTTATACTTACACTTTGAAGGATTTCTCGGGAACTACTCCTTTACTTGGGTATTGGCACACCTATTAGGGTGTTTTGATGGTCCTCCCATACCTAAACTTGGCAAATTGCATAAACTCCTGAGCTAGTGTGAAGTTTGAAGAAGAAATGTAATGTGAATTGGTTATGTGGCTCTTATATTAGATTGTGGATTAATTTGTACGATTCTAATGACTCTTGTATCTTATAATGGTTGGCCTTACTTGATTATGTGAACCTTGCTTGATGATGGTGTACCCTTGATATGTTCCCTTAATGGAGGATGTTTCTTGATGACATCAGGCATTGTATAAAGGACATTGCACCTTTGATGATGAGTGTTAGGCCATGTGAGGACTTGAAATTCTCCTTGATACCCTCCAACACCTCATGGACCTAAGACATTGCAGATTTGAGCTAGGGAGTTGTAGATATTGCTTGACATGCCATCTATAGGGAAAGAAGCTCCAAACCTGGACATTGCACCCTTGAGGACGTTGTGGCTTGGTTTGATGATGATGCACTTGATGAAGATTGCACACCCCCTTGGAGGGATGATGGAGCCCTTCTCATGCATAGAAATGGCGTTTTGACTTAGGACATTAGATATATAGAGGATGATGTCATGATTGGGTTGATTTCATACTAGCTTGAGCCGACCTAGCATTTGTGATGATGAATTATCACATTCTTGGTGAGGAGGCATGACATTTGAGGTATTTTGCACCTTTTGAGGAGAGACGTGGCCTTTGGAGGCTCTTATACCCATTTAGAGGATGACATCACCTTCCTTGGAGACTCTCACACCCACATGTGTGACTTCTTAGGGAGAGGTTTTGATGTTTTAGCATTATATATTTATATTGGAGGCTATTTTGGGGGTCGGCTTGAGACCTATCCACCTTGTCTCATGTATTTATTACATTTTAGGGTATTTTAGAGATATACGGCACTAGGCTTGTCTCATATTTATAGAGGATGGTTTCCTCATTTGTAAATTAGTACTCATATTGTGGAGAATCACTTATAGTACTTTTTTACTCTCTCATTCATCATGGAGAACTTATGCACACTTTATTAGAGATGATCTAGTGGATGATTTTTTGGGTTTCTTTTGGATGATTACATGTTAGGGTTTCTTTCATGCTCAATGAATTGACCAATAAGTGTTCTTTTCAAGTATTTGGTGGTTTATTCTTGGAGTATTAAGTAAATGCTTTATCAAAGTGGTGATAATTTGCATGCTATCTGTTTTTCTTAGATAAACTTTGTCTTGAAACCCCAAGGAGGCTTGTAAGTGAGCTTCCTTCCATTGTTATCATTCAGTTAAATCTTTTTGAAGAATATAAGGGTATTTTTAGGGCTTGTGTGTGGACTCTCCTATTCTTATTCTTATAGGGAAAAATTATAGAGCTTGTGAGTGGACTCCTCTAGGGTTTTGACCTAAGATCCATCTTGATGAGCTTGTGAGTGGACTCCTCTAGGGTTTTGACCTAAGATCCATCTTGATATTTTGTTTAAGACCTTTGGAAGACATATGACGAATTATTAGGGCTTGTGAGTGGACTCCCCTAAGTTTCCCTTATAGAGGATACAAACCTAGGGCTTGTGAGTGGACTCCCCTAGGGTTTGATTCTTGATTTTTCTCGTCTTTTCTCTCCATAGAAGTTGCAATTTCTTGACTACATATTCCCAAAGAGCTAGATGACACTACTCTATTCTCTTCCAAAGTGACCTTTAAACACTATTCATCTCTCTCTCTCTTTGACATCTTATGCTAGTTTTAGGTTTAATTACAAGTGACCTTTAAACACTATTCATCTCTCTCTCTCTTTGACATCTTATGCTAGTTTTAGGTTTAATTACATTACATCTTCATTTCTTAACTATTTCTAACCTACTGTATAGGTTTTTGTTGCATTCTTTACTTAGAAGAATATTTAACATAAGTTATTGTATAGTTGTTGTAGTTTTCAACCATTAACATTTGGCATTTTACATGATTAAAGTAGTTTCATGTCATTTCACTTTTCATCAAGCATTGGTCACTTAATCCATTAGTTTTAGCTTGCATGTCATATCTCTTTAATTGTATTTCATTGGTTTTAGGATTGTTTTATTTCTTTTTCCATAACTTGTCATATTGTTGAAGTATTTTTGTGTAAGTTTTATTACAACCATAGATTTTTCTTTGATAAGTAGTGTTTCAATGTAAGTTTTATTACAACCATAGATTTTTCTTTGATAAGTAGTGTTTCAAGGCATTCTTTTGACTTATTAGACTTGTTAAATATCTCTTATTGTCTTGGAACACCTCACAAAAAATCTAGAAATTGTTTTGGTTAACTACCTTAATATTACTTTGATAACATCAACCTAGGTGGTGGTATATTTGAGTAACCAATATAAGGGGTAGTATACTTGTTTTGGTTTACTATAGGATCCTTTTAGGTTGCTAGGGAAGCCTCCCTTGTGTTAGATCTTAATCCTTCACTAAAACTAGGGAAGTAATTTCTTAGGTGATAGTGGCAAGTACTTCCATATGTTACACTTATCTTGTATCTTGTGAAGGCTTTGCATAAGCGCCAGATATTGTGATAACATTTTTATATTTCAAGTCTTGATGATCTATATGTAATACAAATTCCTCGTGCAACAAATAATATCTTTGATGCATTAAATCCTCTATCACAACTTAGAAGCGACAATGATATATGGAATATATTTTCCTTCCCTTATTTAATTTCTCATTGTTAAATGTTATTGGTCTTCCCTCCTAGATTGACAATGGTCCAAAAATTACACCACTTACATCACACTCTACCTGTAATTCTTTCTCAAAATCTGGGAATGCCAACACTAGAACCTTTGTGATTCTCTCTTTCAACAATTGAAACCCTTATGCACTCATGCATTCCACTAAAATTATTTTTCCTTGATGCACTCTATCATATGTGTGTAAATTCCATTAAACCCTCAAATAAACTTCCTATAAAAATTAGAAATACCATGGACACTCATTGCCCCATGTACATTGTAAAATACTAGCTAGTCTTGGATAGCCTTCAAATTCTCTATCTCCATGCCAACCCCCTACCGCAAAATGTGAAATCCTAAATAAACCAACCTTTGACCGTGTTAGATTTTGTGGTTACTCAAAAAGTGTTTACACTATGTTTAGGGGTGCTTCGTGAGAGGTAGGGTGCATGGTGTACGATTAGCCCTAGATTGTTCCATGATGGACTTGCACATTGAATATGGCTTACTCATTGGATCCTAGACCTCATATAGATGTTTGATTGACATTCTTTCTTGGAGAATTTAAAATATTCAAATAGCTTGGTGACATTCTACATGTTGGCCACATGGAGGAGGTTGCCTGTTTGGAGAACACCCTACTTTGAAAGAGGATTATTTGACATTTTGAAGGATGGAATTGAGTCGTAGACAACAATAGGTTTCTTGGATTCTTGCATGGAGTCTTGGAGTTGATTTGGGGATGCTTGTGTTGCGATGGTGATCATGTAGGTGGAGTGGACACAAAGGACCAGATAGCCTAGGAGAGGCATTGGCGCATTGGCACCCTTAGAGGAGGAGCGTTGGACCTTGGATGAGGGGCACCCTTGTCTTGGATCCTTTCTTGTGTATCGTCATCACCTTGCATTTTAACATGTGTCATGTGTAGAAGGAGTGCTTCACATGTGTCGACCTACTTGCATCTTCTATTTCTTTTGTTTTGGACTAGGCCAACTTGACTTGTAGACCTCCTTTCACTTCTCATATAAATAGAAGACATTGTTTTATTAAAGATTTGGTTTTCAACTATCACTATCTTCATGGTTTGGTAATTTCCAACACTTAAATGTCTTGCTAATTTGACATAAGTTAACGATGAAATTGCTAAGGGTTTAGCATTGATATTGAAGACAACATGACAAAATTTAATGTTGTAATTATTGTTGTCATAAAGTGACAATGAAATCTGGTTTATGCAAGATAAATATTTCCCTAAAGGGCCTAAAGTTGTATCATACGTTTTGATATCTATTCTCTTGAATTGCTTAGTGGATTCAAGTTGTTTAGAAGTAAAATATGTTTTTGGTTTCTATCATTTAATTATAATATTCCATATCATCCCCAAGGTTATAAATTCACAGGGACTAGATTCATGAAACATCTAGTAAAGAGGTCAAGTTTCTAAAAATGAACTAATTTCCCTGGAATCGAAAACTTATACATGGTTTCAAGGATTTATTTTTGAAATCACTCTCTGGGTAAAAGAGGGAGTTGGTATTTCAGTTGTGGTGTATCTGGGATAGGTGCTTGACCTTGTTGAGGTTGTTGGGTGTGAAACCCTAGGTTGCATGGGAGAAGTGTTAAGACCCTTGGAAGGGTTGTGTTTACTTCTTTTACCACTAATTTTGCATTTGAGTATTGTTTAAGATGTGTAATATGGCTCTCATCCTTAGAGAGTGTGAAAAGTTGGAAGGAGCTTCCAATTTTGTTCCTTGGAAGCTCAAGTTATAGTCGCTTATGGAGGAATAAAATCTTTGGAACCATGTTGTGAGATAAATTTCAAAACATGCCCATCCATCTCAGGAAATATTCCATCATAAGGAGGCCAAGGAAAAGAGGGTCATTTTAGATTTCACGAAGGATCATTTCATATGTCACATTGTAGAGAAAACAAAAAGTCAAGACATGTTTGGGGCTTTGGTTGATTTGTTTCAAAGCTCTTTTGTTTCTCAACAAATGCTCCTACAAAACAAAAAGCTCTTTTGTTTCTCAACAAATGCTCCTACAAAACAAAATTTTGACCATTCACATGAGAAAGAGAGATATTGTGGTGAGCTATGTGACCAAGATCATAGAGTTAAAAGATAAATTGATTTCCATTGGGACGAAGATGGAGGATAAGGATTTGGTGCCCATTTCTTTGAATGGGATTTTCCCTTCTTGGAGACTTTTGTTAAGGTGTCTATGCTCGAGATTATTCAAACTTTTGCAAATATATTGAATGATTTTGTGTAGGAAGCAATCAAGATACAATGTTGTTCAGAGAAACAAGAGGAGGTAGATGGGATTGCTCTCATTGGGAAGACAAATGGTAGCAAGAAATGCTACAATAATAAGGTGGGTGAAGGTGTGAGATAGAAGGATTTGAGTAAAGTGATGAAGTTCTGATGTCACAAGATGTGGATTAATTATTCCAACCAATATCCATTGAAGAATAAGGGGAAGGGTAGAAGCAAGTTTCACCTGGAAATTTATAAAGTGTAGAATATTCCTCTATATTTGAGATCACCTTCTCCATGGTCTTGTGTTTATCTTATAACAATGTGTCTAGTGTTGGAAGGTATGTGGACAATGGGGCTTCCATTAGAGAAATTTTGAGGTAAAAAATGGGCCTCAAAACAAAAACGTGCTAATCAACATCAACTTTAAAAATCCAATAGGTGTTATGACCCAAGGGGGGCATATATTGGGTTAAATGTATATGATATGACCCTAGAGGAGGCATATATGGGGCTAAATGTACATGTAATGTATAAATGTATATGTAATAGGGTCGGCCTAATAGTAAAGGGGCCTCGTGTGTGTGTGTGTGTGTGTGTGTGTGTGTGTGTGTGTGTGTATTATGTAT
>CBVK0102612162.1:0-13626 GCA_900067695.1 Picea abies
TTCCAAGGATGATAAGTTAGAATTTAGATTTAATGCTAAGGGAATGAATGCTATCTTGAATGGACTTGTAGAAGACGAATTTGTAAAGGTGATGCATCTTCAAACTACCAAAGAAATGTGGGATAAACTTATTAGCAGCTACAAAGGAAATGAGAAAGTAAAAGATGCCAAACTTCAAACATTTAGGTTGAAGTTTGAACAACTAAAGATGAATGAAGATGAAACAGTTACCAAGTATTTTTTAAGAGTTGAAGAAATTGTGAATGCCATGAAGGGTCTTGGTGAGAAGTTTGAAGAATCAATTTTAGTATAGAAGATTTTAAGATCTTTGCTTGATCAATTTAATGCAAAAGTCTCTGCAATAGAATAACTAAATGATCTTAAAACTCTCTCTATTGATCAACTCCTAGGAAGTTTAACTACATATGAAATGAGAATCAACAACGATAAATCCATTACTAGAGAAGAATCTCTTAAAGAAGACAAGAATATTGATTCAGATTTAGATGATGTTGAGGCAAAATTTGTGAGAAGGTTAAAGAAAGGATCAAGAAAATATCAAGGCAAGCTTCCCTTCAAATGTTTTAACTGTGGTAAGATAGGTCATTTTTCATCTAAGTGTCCCCATCAGAAAAAGGAACAAAACTCTGATGATGAAAAGAAGTACAAATTCAAGAAATATAGTAAGAAGAAAAGTTTGTGTGCAAATAATGACAATTCCTGAGAAGACATAGATAGTGATTCATCATGTGAAGACAAAGTGAATGATTTTATGCTTATGGCTATAGGAGATCTTGATGATGAAGAATCTATGGTGGATATGGAAGGTGAATTAATCGGTGCTTTGGAAGAAGTTGACAAACTCAGATGTAAGAAGAGAAAATAAAAACAATTGTTGAAGCAGTTTAAAATGAATAGTGAAAAACCTAATGAAAACATTTCTCTACTAAAAGTGGAGTTAGAAGAGGCAAATAAAATATAAGACATACTGAAACAATAGTTTTCAGAGAAGAAAGTGAGGTGTGAAGTCTTAGAAGAAGAGATAGTAAAACCCATAAAAGAAATGGAGAAGTTTAAGGGATTGTATCACCAAAATCTGCCAAGTATTAAAGCCTTAGAAGGATTAACCTCCATTCTAAATCAGCAAAGAAATCCAAAGTTGAAAGATGGCTTGGGGTATGAAGAAGGATCAAGTAGTGAGCATCCAAGTAATACAAAACCTATCAAGTTTATCAAATCCTCAAACATTGACAACAGTCACTCTGCAAAAACAAAGAAAGAAAATCAACCACCAAGAAGGAATGAAAGAAAAAGTACCAAAACTGAATCTGTAGATCAAAGAAATAACACAAACATATTTTCTGATCAAAGAAATCATCAGCATGGAAGAAATTGACTACAACCTTTTTCCAGGTACAAAGGTTTTTTCTATGTTTATTGTTTTTTCTATTCTAACTTTGGTCACAAAGTTGTAAACTGTCCTTTAAGATCTAGAAATTTGAAATCAAGATACTAAAGGAATAATTGTCTACCACAACAAAGATTGAGACAGCTAAGAAACAAACGACCACATACTATAAATCATGTGATGGATGGAGGAAGGACGTAGGTGAAACATACCAACATTTATGAGCATAAAAATCATTATGATCTGTTATTCAGTGAACCAGAATGTTACATCTGTCATAACTATGGACATAAAGCTACAAATTGTCGTTTAAGGAATTTTAAGCCAGATTCGAATCCTACTGCTGCAAATTTCAAGATTTAGAAGAACAAAGAAGATGGCAAGTGTAGACTAGTGTTATCAGCCCAAAGAGAAAAGAACCCCTAGTATATTGACAATGGATGTTCCAAACATATGACTGGAGACAAAAGTAAGTTTCTAACTCTAAGTGAAAGCAAATCAGGGAATGTAACTTTTGGAAATAATGCACCAGGAAAAATAAAAGGTAAAGGAATGGTAAGTTTGAGTAATGGAAAAGGGAAATCTCAAGATGTGTTGTTTGTAGAAGGTCTAAAACATAATCTACTTAGTGTCAGTCAAGTCTATGACCAAGGATGTGAATTTGTTTTTACCTCTAAAGACTGTAGAGTAAAACCTGTGAATTCAGGACAACTAGTTTCAAAAGGGATAAGAACAGAAAACAATGTCTACGTGTTAAAAGAAGAAAAAGAAGAATGCCACTTAAGAAAGTATGATGAAAGTTGGTTGTGGCATAGAAGATTTGGACACCTAAAGTTTGATCATATAATCAAGCTCAGAAAAAATGGGGCAGTAAAAGATCTTCCGAAGATATCAAAGCCATACGACTCTGTTTGTAAACCCTGCCAGATAGGAAATCTTATTCGCACTCAGTTTAAATATAAAAACTTTCCTTCAATAGAAAAACCTCTCTAGTTAGTACATATGGATTTATGTGGACCATCAAGGAAATAAGGTATAAGAAAAGAAAATTATTTTATGTTGATTATTGATGATTATTCTAGACTAACATGGGTTGCCTTTTTGAAAGAAAAATATGAAGCATTTGAAAAATTCATAGTGTTTAAGGCTTTGACTGAGAATCAAATAGGAAAAATATTAAAGGAGGTAAGGTATGATAGAGGAGGAGAGTTTAGTTCATGGAACTTCAAAGAGTTCTGTGATAAACATGGGATCAAAAGAGAATACAGAATTCCAAGGACTCCACAACAAAATGGAGTTGTTGAGAGGCAGAATAGATCAGTACAACAAATGGAAAGATCAATGATGAATAAAAGGAACATACCTCAGACATATTGGGTAAAAGAAATTCATATGGCTATTCATATCCTTAACAAATCTCATCTCAGGCCACACAGTGACAAGACTCCTTATGAACTATGGTTTGGAAGACCTACTTCAATCAATAATTTTAAAGTCTTTGGGAGTAAATGTTATATCAAGAATAATGATGAAAATATTGGAAAATATGATGATAGGGTTGATGAGGGTATCTTCTTGGGTTATGCTACAAACAATAAAGGGTACAGATGTTACAATAAGAGACTGCATAGACTGGTTGATTGTATAGACATAAAAGTTAATGAAGAAATCTCGGTCAGAAATGTAAGCAATGTTGAACCAAGCACAAAAGATATAGTTGAAGATGAAGATGAACAACTCCAAGGATCAGAAAGGGAAGAATCTAAATCAGATGAAGATACGATTACTTAGGCTGACACAAATCAGTAGAAAGAAGCAAAATCACCTCTCAGAATTGTTAGAAAGAATCATCCTAAAAATCAAATAATTGGAGATATAAATAAAGGAGTTCGGACAAGAAGGAAATTGATTAAAGACTCAAAACAATATCATGTTTCCCTTTTATCTATGACTGAACCTAAAAAAATTTATGAAGCCAACCAGCATGATGATTGGATTAGAGCAATGAATGAAGAGCTTGATCAGATTGAGAAGAACAATACTTGGGAGCTTGTCCCTGGACTTGAAGATAATAATGTAATAGGTTCCAAATGGGTGTTCAAGAATAAAATGAATGAAAAAGGACAAGTTTCTAGAAATAAATCTAGATTGGTCTGTAAAGGGTATGCACAAGTTGAAGGTCGAGACTTTGATGAAACTTTTGCACCAGTGGTAATATTGGAAGCCATCAGAATGTTCCTTGCATATTCATGTCATAAGAACTTTAAAGTTGATCAGACGGATGTTAAGTCATCTTTTCTTAATGGAGATATAGAGGAAGAAGTATATATGGAACTGTTAGCGATCAAAATGCACTGGCTTTTGAGAGCATTTTTATCTTTCTCTCTCTCTCTCTCTGTTTCACCCATTTTTCTTATTAGCCTTTGGCCAGTGTCTTAAACTTCTTGTTTCCTTATCAGCTCTCATTGATCATGATTTCTCCAAGCCTTTGTTATTCAGTCTTCAACCTGCATTTCACAAATCCATCTTGTCAATTTTTCTTAATTGATACATATCCCAAACCATAGTTTTTGCCTTTTTTATGTTTATATTCTTTTGGTGTGTGCACACTAAGTGATTAATGACCTACGTATAAACCCAAGCTATATCAATTTCCATGTAATACTCCAAAGACTAGAAGTCAAGAGTTAAAGGGTAACCGACACCCAAATTGAGCCATTAATCTAGCCAGTATTTTAAGATCTTCATCAAAGTCCACATATAATCAATGAGTTATTTTTAAGCCAAAATATGAGTCTATAAGTCAGCTATAGCATCAATCTCTATGTTTTCTTTTATCATCAAAATAGGTATGTATGCATCGATGAATACAAAGGTTTTAAACCTTTGAAATTTTATTTTCATATGAAATTCCTAGCATTCGTGAAAACAAATAAAAACATATTCATATGGCACACCATGTGTTGAGCCATCAATTGCCAAATCTATGATACAACTATCAAATATGGAACAACTTTTCAATGGTGAATGCGGCATTAGCTATTCAAATATTGACACATTGAAAGTATCTAGCTACGCAAAGGAGCCATAGAGGGAGTTGCACTGAGTTGCAGGGTTTGAATTATCCACCGACAGATTGTAAAAATCAGAACAACGGACTAAGGACTTATTTGTTTCATCAGTTAAATTCCTCTAATCCAAGGATTCATTATAAACTTACTGGACCTGAGATATGGCAAATTATTACCGGCTAGAAGGATGTTTTTGTTTCTGAAATTTGAACATAGAGCGCCCAAACACTAGGTCAAAGTTATACGAAGGAGAAGCTCACAGGATGTCTCTCTCTCTTGACACAACTCATCAAAGAGCCTAGTTTTTAGTTTTCAATAGTTGAGGTGTCGAGGAAATAATGCCAAGAGCTTACAGGGTTTATAAAATCTTTGGCAATTGTCAACATTGCAATGGTGTTGAGGAAAAATGGATTTTGAGCAATAGTAGTGGATCACAATTATTTTTTGGCATTGGTTACTGTTTCTTTAAATCATTCAGACATGTTTGAGAAAAACTATTTTCATTTGAGGATTTGTAATTTTGTGTGTTAGGAGATGCGTGAAACAAGAGTTTACTTTTCTTCATATGGAATAATGTATGTATCTGAAGCTGTATATTTTATCATTCGCAGTGACTGCACTAATCTGTTCTTGAAATGGGTTTATCCTTTTGGACGTTGCTTAGTTGAGCTCTCAAGTCTATATCCTATGATTAGTGGTTTCTATAAACTTCTTATCGTTTGTTATTTTGGCAAAATGGAATCATCTTTGTCTATGAAAGCAATCGACAGTACAACGGAGATTGAAAATCCATCGCAAGGAGATATTGTTCTTGGGGATATGATATCACAACAAGACCAAGATTTGTGCAAGGATTTGTTCCATAAATATTTACAGGAAGTGCTCATCTCTAGAAGGTGCTACAAACTTGAGCTTCTAGTTTTATGTTTGTGGTTTTGCTTGTCGGCTCCTCCTCCTATCATCATCATTGAATCCCTTGTGGGACCAATTATCAGTGATCTAAAAATTGGATTAATGCATTGTCCTTTGGCAAATGTTGCAATGGATTCTCTTGAGACATGGCATCAACTTCATCCTAATAAATTCAAACTATGTCTGTAGAAAATAGTTTCATATTTCAATATTTATTTGATTCACTTTGAAAGGAAGTCTTCAAACATATTATGTTTCGAAGATCCTTGATCTGGGTATTTGTGAAGACACCATAATTGGTAATGGCATGATAAGAGGAATTTCTGGTGAGCAGAGAAAAAGAGTAACGATTGGGGAAATAATCATGTATCCCATGAAAACTTTCTTCATAGATGAAATATTAACTGGCTTGGACAATTTTATTACTTTTCATATCGTGAAGTGCCAGCAACAGGTTGCACACATCGAGCAAGCCACAATAGTCATGTTTCTTCTTCAACCAACACCTGAGACATTTGATCTCTTTGATGATATCATCATAATGTCAGAAGGACATACAGTTTACCATGGGCCTCATGATCATGTTCTGGAGTTTTTGAATATTGTGGTTTCATGTGTTCAGAGCGTAAGGGCAGTGCAGAGTTTCTGCAGCAAGTTACCTCTCGAAAGGATCAAGAACAGTATTGGGAGGACAAGGAAAATCCATATAGATAACAATAGTTGTGTATTTGGATTTCCTTTTCATTGCAGGTCACCTGAAGTTCAAACATCAAATGTCGAGAATCATCTTATGCAGTTGCTGAAGGATCATTACTACTCTACATAGTTTTCTTCTCAAAGATAAAACAAAACTTTCACCAACACAGAAGGAAGAATTATAACCAGTTAGCTGATGAAAATCAGAGCTTTCACCAGCTAACTAGCAAATCTTAAGGCAAAATAGCTGGTGAAACCTGAGACTTGCCAGCGAAGGTGTATTTTTTCCTAGATCAAAGATTTTCTCAACATAATCTCTTGAAAATGCTTTCCAAAGATACATATTGAATTATAGTGTCAAATCTAAGATCCACTTTTGATGCAAAGGAGTTAGAGGAGGATTTCAAGTTGATTTGACACTTATTTTGGGGGCAATAAATCAGGGTTTTTTCTAAACTTGGCAAATTCAAATTTATCTTCATCAAAGGATATCAAACATCCTTGGAAGGCTTATCTGCACAACAAAAATGTTCTACATGATCCGGAGACCATGAAATAAGGAATTGAACTATTTTCTAGGTCCATCTCCTTTCTTTTTGTAAAAAATTGTTTTGACTTTCTATCTTTAGGAAGTTTGATCCTTTCTTCTAGGATCTGAATATTTTATTGTAAAGCTATAAAGCTAAGGATATGAGAGGAACAAATGGGGGGGAAGGGGGGGGGGGTTTCAGTCGTAGGACTAAGGTTCAATCTGGGAGACATTTTTTGTCTATTTTATTCGACTCTTTATTGATAATAGAATCACAGTCCTCGTTTGTTTTCAATGACAAATTTTCTCATATTTTCATTATTCTGTACTTCATTTCAGTTTAGCTCAGCTTCTAAGAACTATTATCTTCTTATTAAGCTCATGAACTTGAACTAAAGTTTTTCTTGCTATCTTGTATGACCCTCCACATTGTTGTATTTGGTTATCTAGACTAGTATTATTCATCTCCTATTCATACTTTGTTGTTTGATCATTGAGTTCTAAAAGCACTATCTCATTTGAATGCATGAAGTGGTCCTTTTCATTAGCTATTGAGTTATCCTATTGTTCCAAGCATACAAAATCTACCATATTCTTAATTTACCAAGCATCTTGGCCTACAACCCCAAAGAGTTTCTTGGAGTGATAACAAATTGGCATCGTTTCCGAGGAAAGGATATTGAAGCTCAGCTTCCTTGGGAGAGGACATCAGATCTAGATTTGATGATAGACAAAGCCTGGACATCAATTGGTTGTAATCATCTATCTAACAACTCCATGAAGGACGAATTCATTGGCGACTCCATTGTTCAGAAATCTGTTGGTGACTCCACTAGTATGACATGAACCAGATCTTTGCTAAGAGGTATGCGTTCTATGATTTTTCAAAAACTGTTGGTTTCCCTAATCCAGTGCCTAGTAGAGATGAATGGGAAAATAGTCTTCCCAAATTTTGAGGAGAAGAATGGGAAGTGCCCGCTGAACATTTGTTGGACTTTCATGATTACATGCATCAGTTGCAAGTAGTGCATGAGGATGTTCAGATCCGACTCTTCTATTTCTCATTAGAGGGAATTGCTTGTGATTGGTACCGGTCTCTACCTTATGCCAGTATGGACTCTTTAGCAGATTTTCATGTTGCTTTTCATGTGTTTTGTAAAGACCATTTTCCAGATGATCTTCTCTTTCCTGAATTTTGTTATGAATTTCATTTATTGACTGAAGACTCAGATGTAAATGAAGAGTACGCTACTATCAAGAATACTCTTCGTTATCAAGAGATTGATGATTCATATTATGCTAACCATTATGATGCTTTTAACATTGTATTAAATGCATATTTTAAAGATGGTTGTGATGAATATCTGATTATCCCCTTTGAAAACCCCAAAGATGATTATCATATTGACACATTAGCAGGTGATAGTCTCAGATCTGCAGCAGATTCTAAGAGTAGCCATCAGCTTTCTGATTTGCAGACCAAGGAAGTTTTCAGAAGATATGAGGAGGAAGGTGAAGAACATAAAGGTTTAGATCATAAATTGAGTTTGTATTTTCCTCCAACAGAGATCAAGCAGACTACATTTAGCATTGAGTTTTGTGAAGGAAAAAAAGAGTAGCATTACAGTCAATTGGATCAACAACTCAAAGAGGTATTTCATTATGACTTTAATGACCATTTTGCCAACTATTTGGAATCTATGAATAATATATGTGTTAAAGTGTTTTTATCACTTGAAAATTGGCTTGATCGTCTGTTCAAATCTCTTTGTTGTTGGCTATCTATTCCATTATTGTTTGGGTCAAGATCAAGGATTTTAGCAGTAAATTATTTTCTGATATGGTTGGATTGGAAATTTGATTTTACTTGATAAATTTTCCTCTACTGGTTAGTGTAGGAGTAGGCAGAAGAATAAGCTTTCCATACAAGCAACTAGATATATTTCAGTTGTTGAGTTTATGAATAAGCAGGGCAAGCTACAGGTAGGTTTCAGGTTTGCAGAGGAATAGTTGCACAAGCCAAATGAATCCATGCCCAATTCTAAAGGCGACTGGAACTACTAGGTTCTTGGAAACCTCACAGGGAGGTGTCCATCTCAGTTGGAGCCAGTTGTTAGGGATCAAAATGCACTAGCTTTTGAGAGCATTTTTATCTCTCTCTCTCTCACTGTTTCACCCATTTTTCTTATTAGCCTTTGGCTAGTGTCTTAAACTTCTTGTTTCCTTATCAGCTCTCTATTAGGACCCTATAATGTCCCTTTTTGTTCATACTTTTTTCTATCATTACATCCTTTTACCACTCACATTTAAGCCTACATTATCACCTTAACCTATTTTTTCCAAAGGTATATAACATTTCTTCTCTTTGCTATATGTTTAATTTGTTTTACATATAATTTTACATTACTCTCATACTTAGCCATCGATCAGAAATATATGGTTGTTGAAATAGTTGAACTGCAGATTATACAGACCCATTGCTGAAACAGTCAAACAACACGCAAATCTCATTTATGAAACAGTTCGTGATTTCTGATGTTGAAACAACATTTCACACAACAGTAACAAGAAGGAGTTGTTACAATAGCCGCAATAGCCATACCTTAATCCAACACCAACCATCTCTGCTGCTTGAGACCACATTGCTAAAACAATCAAACAAGACACAAATCTCATTGTTGAAACAGTCCGTGATTTGCGATGTTGAAACAATATACAAACAGTTGTAACAAGAAGATAAATAAGGAAGTTGTTACACCAGCCACAACAGCTGCACCTCAATCCAACACCATTTCAAGTACTGTAACAACATTTTGCTACGGAAGATTAGAATATCCTATTCCAGCATAGAAGATTAGATCAGACTAAGAATAGGATTTGTATGTACACATGTAATTTTATGATCAATTGTATTAAGAGGATTCTCCTCTTTAAATAGTGAGATATCGACATTAGAAGGGGATTATGAGAGGCTTAGCTAGAAGTGAATCAGAGAGAAGGAGTGTGTTCCCGCTGGACATTGTAACTTGACACATTTGACAGATGAATAAAAAATCATTCTGAGCATTTCTTCTTAGTTCCTTTCATTTCTAGGGAATCTTGTGAGAAGGAAAGGGCCCACCTTCCTCACAAGATTCACCCATTAGTTTTGGTAGTATGTTAGTATTGTTTATATTCATACCTTGTTAAAACTCTGTTTTGCTGAAACTCTATTTTAATGAAACTCTGTTTTGCTGAAACTTTGTTTTGCTGAAACTCTATTTTGCTGAAACTCTGTTTCCACCGATTGTTACATTGTTTTCATACAATTCATTCCTAGGTAATTGTTAATCATTTTGATTGGTAATTACAAGTTTATGAAAGTGTGATAATCAGATATAGGTGTTGAAGATTCCTTCTTTGGGGAATAGGGTCTTGTCCTATGTTACATAATAGTTAGTCTTCAGTAATTGTTAATCATTCTGATTGGTGATTCTGTTTGATGAGTTTATGAAAGTGTGATAGTCAGAGACAGGTGTTGAAGATTCCTTATTTGGGGAATAGGGTCCTGTTCTCTGTTATAGAATAGTTAATCTTCGTTGCAGTGTGCTAAAATGTTCATTTTTCCTAGGTTGTTATTTCTTAATGTAATCCAGGATTCTTCTGATCGTTACTTCCTTTTGAATCTTAAAAACTCTGCAATAGATAGATTATTTATACTATAATTCAAAGTAGAACTTCAGTCTGTTCAAGAAAGGTGTGATTAGTGTACTTTTACTACAACTCTAAATTGCTTTTGAGATTGAGCATATACAGTGTGTGATTGTCTTTGAAATAAATAGACTTCCCTGGGTTGAAAATTTATGTAACACTTGATTGTTTAATTAATATGCAATTATAGTGACCAACATTTTGGCGCTGTTGCAGGGGAAGGCAATTATAGATTTCAAAAGAATTTACATTTTTCTTTCAGATGCACATATTGCATGAGAGGATGCATACCCCCCAAGGAAATTGACCCTACAAGTGGCAGGGGAAGAGGAAGAGGAGGAAGAAAGACCTTCATCGACCAGATTATATCAAAATTTGAATCTGTTGCTCCTTAGCGACCAAGCTCTCGAAAACCAAATCCTAAACCTTCCTTTCAAGAGAAATTTGAAATGGGGAAAGAGATTTGGAGCCCTAAGACAGTTGAGAAACCAGCAAAAAACATTGAGGATCGAGCAAGTGCAGCAGGGGAACAAATAGAAGAAACCATGGATGAGTATAATGAAGAACTGCACCATGAAGAACAGGCAAGTCTTGAAGCAGAGGTAAACAATGAAAACTCTTTTTCTACCTTAGGATTTCCTATTGGTGATCTCCCTATAGGAGTAGCTCCCATGAAGAATATCCCACTTTCATCCCTACCTAACTTTCATGGTTTATCTTCTAAAGATCTTGATGAGTTCCTTTTCGATTTTGACATATTATGCAGAAGTTATGATTACATTTCCAATGGTAAAAAATTAAAGCTATTCCTAGCAACATTAAAGGGAAATGCATTAAGATGGTTCATGAGTCTTGGAGGTCATGTAATCACAACATGGGATAAGATGAAACAGAAATTTCTGCACAAATATCAAGACTATTGCCAAACAAGAGAAAAAAGAGAGGAACTATTCAAGATGATACAGAAAGAGGATGAAAATTTGGAGGACTTTGTGGAAAGTCTACAGTATAATCTACAAATATCCAGTCACCCCGATGTAAGTAAGGATATTCTTAAAACAATATTATTAAAAGGAGTAAGGGATGACTGTCTAGATATGTTGAATATGCTTGGTAAAGGGGACATATCTAAAGAATCATATGATGAAATTGTTAACCTATGTAAAAGATGTTCAAGAGGAGCTGCAAGGAATAGATCAAACAACAAGGATACCACATTTTCAAGAGTTCAAAAATCAGCCAGTGGAGGAGAAAGAAGAGCTAAAATAGGTAATTTACTTAAGGGTTTTAAAATTGAAATGTTAAGTTCTTTTGCTTCACAAATTGATACCTTGCAGGTTCAAAAGAAACAAGCCGAAGTAGAAGTAGCTCTATCCATCTTTTTTTCCAAATGCAGAGATAAGCACCCATGAAGGGAATGCCCATTGGACAAAAAACCAATTTGCACCATTTGTGATAAGGATCATTAAACTCAACAATGCCCTTCTTTACCAATAATCAAAGCAGCATTACAACCAACTGATGAATAAGTTGAAGCTGTCTATTTGTTGACACAGAGAAAGTAATGGCAACCGAGGGGACAAGGTATGAATCCTAATATGCCATTTACATGTTCTAATCATTGGAATAACTATCCTTGTTTTAATCAAGAAAATTACCCTCCCTTTAATCAAACGCAATACCCACCCCTCAATCAAATGAATTAACCACCCATGCAACAAACAAACCCTCCCTTTGTAGACCCAACAATGTGGACTCCTTGGCTTCCACAACAAAAACCTTACCTTAACCAATGGAATCCAAATTGGAGAGGTCAACAACCCCCATTCCCAAATCAATTGCCTCAATTTCAATTAAAATTTCAGCAACCACTCTCTTTAACATCAAGTACTCCATCGAACAATCAAATGATGAGGCCCCAACTACCTGTACAACCTAACCCTAACCCCAATAATAAGGCTGTGCAGTGCATTGATATTCAAAACCAGCCTATACTTTCTCTTTTCCCTGCACAATGCAATGATATTCATTTACGATCTGGGAAAATAGTAGAACCTATCATTGATGATGTTACCTCTTTTGATTCCGATAAAGAAGAAATAAAAAATCACGATGTACCTCAAGAGGTACAATCGTGCCCCAAAACTCTTGTTGAAACAACAAAACCAACATTCCCTGAGCGTTTAGCTTTGACTAAAATGCCCGAGCCACCTGCTTTTAATCTTCTAGGGGAATTACAAAATATCTATGTCAAAATTCCACTATTACAAGCACTAAGAGATGTACCAATTTATGCTAGAACTGTGCGAGACATTTTTGATAAGAAAATTGATAGGAAAAATAAATATCCCCTCACAGTTCATTTTTTTGGCTATCGGAAATCACCCCTGGATTGCTAGCAGGAGCAGAGCCCGATGCCCATCAGTTTAATGTCACGGTTTGTTTAAAGGGGTGATCGAATGGAGGAAAACTCAGAACAACATCGTATCAACTCGTAAACCAGACCAGGCATGCATGATGAGTGAGGTCCTGATAAACTTCAAACAGTGGGTTGTAGTAAAAGGGTGAGTAGGCGGAAGACTTGCATGAGAAAAGTGCAAAGGTCTATCACAGACATTAGGTGTGTAACAGACTAGAGGAGAAAGCATTCGAACACAAGGTCCCTTTATATTCAAACACAGGAAACCAGAGAATACAAAAATGCCACGAAAAATCCTTTATCATAACATAATTGTAACAATCCATGTGAATCATTCAACTGTGAACTCTCCGGCATAAGATGAAACAAAGATGAAAAAGAAGAATTGTTTGCCATAAACCAAGAAGTCTCAAACACAGAGGCATAACTCGGAAACCAGAATGTTTGCTGAAACTTTATAGTTAGGAGCTTAACTCTACCATCGATAGATACAAAAATGGAAAAAATGCCTACATATACTCAAAACAACAACAACAGCGAAACCAAGACACTGCATTGAAAGCTTTGCGTCTGCATGGCTTCTGACCGTCAACATCTGAAAGATCGTGCAACTTATGTCAGACGCAATCTTGATTCTTTGGCAGTTCCAACGGCGAATCGACGTGCCTTAAATTCATGGCCGTGCTTTCCCATTATGGCAGAGGAGATGTCTAACCACCACCAACCGCCTCAATAACTACTTCTTGGGATTGAGGACGATTTGGCCAACTCAGCACCTCGGGATGTGAAAGTCCTCTCGTGCTGCCACCTAGAAGAACTGAATGGCTTAAAGGACGGGCAAGGAGGCCAACTCGGAGGAAGGGGGCGCATGACAGGAATGGTGGCGCCGAACTATGAAGGC
>CBVK0102612189.1:0-13780 GCA_900067695.1 Picea abies
GTTATTATAATTGTTCATGATTACACACACCTATATGGCACATGACTAGAAAGAGATATATATTGTTTGGGTAAAGGTTATGTATGAGGATGCATGCACAGGGTACAGATACAGTCTGGATACAGTGACAGGTTACAGATCTATGTGACAGAAGTTACAGAGGGTCAAAAGTTTTCAAGATAAAGGAAACCCTAGTTTTCAGAAGGCATACGCAAGTTGCATAACAGTTTGGTCGCATACTTACACAAGCTGCATAACAGATAGGGTGCATACATATGCACATTGCAACACTACAAGTCACATACCTATTGTATTTTTGTTGATATATGATCAACTCAGGTACAGATTGATTACAAGGAAGTTGTACAGGTTGGATGCAAGTCAGTGGTACAGATTGATACAGTTTTATAGTGGTATATATCGCAGTGATAGTGTGACAGTGGTTTCATCATTCTAATTATACATTAGGGTGGTTGGATGGGGAAAGGATAGGTGGTTGTATCCACCTTCCAGTTATAGCCAGAGAATTGGGGAGTTGGAGCTTCCCTTAGGTTGTACCCTGAGAAACTAGGGGGTTGGAGCCTCCTTCTAGTTGCAGATGGAAAACAAATGAAATTGGTGCTTCCAATGAATTTAATTCTTCAAGACATATAAGAAAAAGCATTATGTGGTTTTCTCCCACTTTGGGTTTCCACGTAAAACACTGATGTACTGCGTATGTGTATGATTGTTCATTTGTTCATTGCTTATTTACTCTGCAGTTATTGGATGATAATTCTGCATTGATATAACACTTGCATTATATGGTTAAAAAGGATTGATAATTCTGCATTGATATAACACTTGCATTATATGGTTAAAAAGGATTATATTTCTCTATTATTGATTCAACCCCCCTCTCAGTAATCCAACACATACAAGGTTTGTTCCCAACTCAACCTTCCACCACACCATCAACCGAACCTCTATCATAACTCTAATGAAAAGTATGGAATGAACCATTTTGCTGCACCAAACCATTCACCAATTCTATGAATGTTCCCACTGAATTTTCTTTACAAAAAACTTCCTTCACAACAGGTGCACCCCGCCACAATTGTTCTGACTGCAAGAGTGGTGAAGAGCACCAAACTACTCTGATACCATCTGTCACTTCCCAAAAATGTTCCTAGTCAAATCTCACAATCGTACACAACTTGATGGCATACGACACTACAACGTTTCTCACTTGGATGCTTGGAAACAACAAGGATACTCCATTCGAACTATGCCTCTTCACCTAGAGGATACCCATACTCTATTCTAGGATACCACTAAGTCACACTCCTACTCTAGTGTAACTCTTGTATAATTAGACATTTGTTAACAACTTTAACACTTGGTCATATTTAATCATACATCCATGAACATGAGAATCCAAGAGAACAACAATGGAACAAACGAAAGACATACATAGATATAGTGTAGGTGGCACAAACTGTTCCTGACACCTGAATAAGTCTTTGTTATTGCAAAATAGTTACAATATGAGCACTACTGGTTCAGTTTACAACTTGGGTAGAGTCAAATGACTTTTCTCACCTCACCAAGAAGGTCATACATAGGTTCTTCACAAAACAAATATGTTGCAACCATCTCTGCAACCTCTTGTAGTGCACCTCAAACATTCCCAAAACCACAGACTTGTTATCTCTTCATTTCCGCAGATGTCACAAATTTCGATTCTACCTCACACATGCCTCCAATAGACTTGCATTTCCAGAATCCCCCCAAAATCATCCCAAGAGAGTCTGTCCCAACTCTGTCCAACAAGTCTACCTGGAGGAAGCATAATCTCTCCCATGTGGAGTGAATTGGCTCCTTAAGGGAGATCACCCCTCTTCGTCTAAGCTTGACTCATAACTGCAAATCTCTTCTTACTCTCCTTATCTTCTAAATATTCCTTCCTTTCTTGTGCACCCTTTTTCTCTTATAGGGACTTCAAAGGTCACCATTGCGAACCATTGCATCCTTTGGGGTGTCACACCCCTTCATGAACCCACATGTCCAAATGAATTGTTTCACCCCTTTGCAGACCCGGTCACATAAGTGAATCGTTGCACCCCTTTGCAGACCCGGTCGCCTAAACGAACCCATGTGCTCGTCAACCGTCATGCCCCTTGGGACCAGTGAGCCCATCATGTCAGTGCACTCCAATATCTTGGTCACTTCATACTTGGGAAATCCCCGTGGCATGTTCACATGCCCAAGGTTCCCACTTTCCCAAGTCATGCAACACTTGGGTTCCAGAGAAACCCCAAGTTCTGTCTCCTCAAGGACTTGGGTGAGGGTTTTCCAAGCCCATCCTGCCAAAGACCTTACAAACATCAATTCACAACACAAAGAAAAATCCTTCAAATTGAGAGGTAGATGTAGGTTTATAAATACCACATCGTACAACAATTATTGTAGGTTGAGAATGCAACCATCTCTCCCAACATGATTTTCGTAAGCAATTCCATCTCAACTAAACGTAATTTCCCGCTTTTCTATACTCAAGCTTATTTACATTGATTGATAGGGAAACCAACTAAGCCATTAACACAACCATTTTCTACAAGTTGAAGGTAATTATTCCTGATATGTGATCATTGTGAGTCTCTATAACCACTAGCTATGAGGGTAGATAAAGAAAATCAAGCATTCCTTAGTCACAACCATAGTTCGTCAATTTATACAAAATTCTAAATAATATAATATTGAAGCAACGTTATACTTTTCAAGATACAAATCCAACATTAGTCTAAAGTTGAATTCTCCAATTGTTTCTTCCCTTTCCAACTGGTTTCCACCTAACCATGTCCAAGGGAAACGCCATTCCTTGGAATCTTATAGTTGTGTGCCAGAATCATGACTAGGAGCAACAAATGATTTTTAGTAGCTAGATATGTTTTATTGGTGCTTTTCCACCACCAATATTGTCAAGAAAGCAACAACACCTATAATAAGGAGGATCTCAGTAATAGTCTGACTATCTTATAGATTCAACATTACAAAATTATCCCAAAATCCTCGCTAGGCTCTAGTAGAATTTCAATGGCCTCTCTCTACAATTTTTAGATTCCCCAAAACTCATGGAGGTGTCTTCTATTTATATATTAGGTAATACATTCCACCTTAACAACATTTAAATTTCATAATTTCTAATTTTTGTTATTCCAAAAATTTCATGCAATATTTTAGTCTCTCTTTGTTTCTTTTTATTTTTAATTTAATATTCATTGCTTATTCATCCCATACCATGTGGAATTCTAAGATTTTTCTCATTTATCACTTAATTACATTATGGGGTTAATTAGGGTTACCTTAGTTTCACTTTGAATTTGCAATTTATAGTGATTGGGGAGTAAGGACCTCACTCTTTACTATGTGTCCCCTCGTTATAACCATGAGGACTATCACCTCCCATGGAATAAGTACTTAAAGTAGGTAAACTAATGCACCTATTCTCTTATATAGGTGGGCTTACCACTACTTGACTCCCTAATCCCATAATTATATAAAGAGACTCAATGTCTTAATCTAGGATCAGTAGGAAATCCAAAGAACTTCCAATCATTCCAATGTAGTGTCCTAGTCATGTCCCACACCCATATGTTGCTGATATGGTAAGTATTCACCCTATATCTCTCAAAAAGTATTACTACTTGACTCCAAACTTGGAGTTCTTCCCGACAATCATCACACTTGTTTGATCATTATATAAACTAGTTTCTTGTATCATTAAATTTAGTGATAGCATCGAACACTATGCCTACTTGCATTCATATATAAATAATAAATTTTCATCAAAAGATCATTCTTCATGGTTCTACAACATCACATTAGGCTAGTGTACAATTATGTCAATATTCTTTCATAACCCCTACAACTCATGTACTAGTGAATCAGGAGAATCCATTCCTCCTAACTCATTATGCTTTTTTTAATCTTTATTCAAGATCAACTTCATACTTTTCCAATACAGAATCTATTAGGCAATAACATTCACAATAATACAATCACTATAAGATATTTAACCCAATTATCCATGCATGAAACCATGACCCATCATAACAATCATATCGATCTCTTTTTGTTCTCTCTTATTAATTCACTCACTCATAGGTATATACAAATATCATGTCATCTATGGAAAATAAAACATATAATTATATCTATACATATATGAGAGTTTGAACAACAAACACACCTTCTATCAACACATATCAATATCCAAATATAGTTAGTACGAACCACTTCACAGTCCAATGTTTAACATTAAATCACAATGTAAACAAACTAGGCAAATTGGGGCATTACATGATGCTTTCATTCAATATTATTACACGATATGATTTAAATACTTGGTGTGATTCAATGTTTAATCCTACATTCCATGCCTAGCTTCTTCATCCTTCATCTTTTAGGGCCTTTTTTATACATTAATGGCTCCATTTACCCAATAGATAAGTAGTTATCATGTACATTCAAGTTATTTAATGATAAGTATTTGTAATTTTATATGTCGGGTAATCTACCATTCTCTTGAGCTTAAGGCCCATATCTAAGATTGCATTTAGGCATTCCACATTTGAGATAAAAAAAAATAATTTCCTATAATGATGGCTTATGATATATGCATTATATAATGTAAGATATCCTAATCCAAAATGTTTTTAAAACATATATTATAACAGTGCAAAGAGGGTGTATGTTAAAAGGTGAAGTTTGGTGATTTGTTTTGTTGTAAGTGATTTTAACTTTTATTAGGATTTGTAGATTAAACATAGCATATTCATTTATCTTTGTTGTTATAACGTTAATATAGATACATTTCACTGATCTCCAAGGTTGTAAATATTATTTTGTTTGAAGAATTTGTTGGTTTTGATATATTAAGATGAAAGTATATAACCATCTTGTTGAACATTGAATTGAACATTAAACATATTTATAGTCCAAGGCTTGATATTTCCAATTTCACAATTTATGAAAGTCATCAATATTCATAATGTAAAAGGATGGAAATCACTTAGAATTATGCAAAACAAAACAAACATATGAGGTTACGCTCACAATCTCTTATTGATTAAAGACTGATTACATCATTATATAAGAAACCATATCTACTTGGAAGTTACAAAATTAAAGAGAAAAGGGATTGGGAATGATATGTTTTAATTATATTTTTGAGATACTAAAAGATTATAAAAATTGAAAATGCCATTAAGTTAGAAAATAAAAATTATTTCTATTACTATTAGCTTCAATTTTTTGGGATAATATAAGAACAAATTTTTATATGTTTTATAGTGAAATAAAAAGATAGACAAAACCTAAAACATTGAGAAAAAAAAGATTAAAAAAGTTTTATCTTTGAGAAAAACCTATACAAATATTATTTTCATATTTTCAATTTAAAAGTGAATCCATAAAAATCAAAATGAACTCTTATTATCAACTTTCCTTTATTAAATCATTGTTGATATTATTGGATAATCACATCATCATCAATCCAAATCTCTAAATCATTATTAATCTTATTGGATAATCATATCATCATCAATCCAAATCTCAAAATCATTGATGATGAGATTATTCAATATATTCATAAAATGATAAAATATTCTATCAAGCTATATTATTATTAAAGTTTAGATCAATTCGGTTTATCCACTTGACCAAATTGAAATTTATCATTAACTAGCATCACCCTCAAGGGGTTAAGAGGTAGGAGTGGGTTTAATGACAAAGAAAATGGTTTCTCTAATAATACATGACAAGCAATATGGAGTTTGTGTTAAGATTTTGGTATGATTAAAACAAATAATTAATGAAAAAAAACAAGGAATTCCCTAACGATACATGAATAGTAATTTGGAGTTTGTGTTAAAATTTTGGTATAATTAAAACAAATAAGTTTAGTAGATTGGGAAACACGATTATGAAAAGTATTGAAAATATATGTTTTGTGATAAAAAATTAGTAAAGATGATTATAAAAAATATTGGGAATAGATTTTGTTGATCATATTATTAAATAATTGTTTTAAAGTTTTGTAAAGTTTAAAGAGGGTTTTGATATATTGTTTTTCTAAAATATTGAAAAGTAATTAAACATTTCTTAAATGTAAAAATGGGTTCTTGGATGGATTCTTGCATGTTGGAAAACATTATTAATTTGGAAAACTAAATAGAAGCAAAATACATATTGGTGAGGAGAGGTTTATTCTTTATTTATTCTTTTTTATTTTTATTTTTTATTTTTTATTTTTTTTCCTCTATATATTATTTTTATTTATTGTTATTTTTATTTTAAATCTCATTTCTAATTTCTAATTAATGATGTATTTAAAATTAGATGTTAATCATTGTCATAATCTTGCTTAATTATTTTATAATTATTATTATTACTATTTATTAATTATTATTATTTTGTTATTAATCTATTTATTAATTTTAAAAGTTTATTTTTTTAATTGTATATCTATTTATTAATTTTAAAACTTTATTTTTTATTATATAACTTTATTTTTTGATATTTTGATAATTATAACAAAGTGTCTATTTTCTATGGAATACAATTTCATATTCACAAATTTTACTATAAGTATTATTCATATTATTAAAAATTAATATTAATAAAATAGTAAACATAATTTATCAAATATAAATTAATTATATAGTGAAATAGTTTTTAAAAATAATATATATTGATTATAGAAAAACAATTTTTTGTTTGTTTGTTGGTAAGTAGCTATTATATTAGCTTCAAGGGTTAATTCAAGTGGTTTTGAGCTATACGTAAAGCAGGAAATGAGGTTACCGGTTCAAATATCAAGGTCGACAATTTACCATGTTTACCATCCACAAAGTGGGGAAGTACTCCGGGTTTCCCATGAAATATTATCTCGGTAAAAAAATAAAATAAAAAGAATATCAGATCCGACCCCAAAAAACCATGACAATCTCTTAGAAAGCAAAAAAACCTACCCCTATGGATAAACCAGGCCAATAAGTTGTTAATATGTTTTAAAGACTAAAAAATAGTTGTGTGAACATGTTCACACTTCTATATAAGTGTAGCTAGGTTATAAGTGTCTATAAATCAAAGATAAAAAAGAAGCTAAAACTAAAAGATCTTTCATAAATGATCATGAGAAACCAGTTGGTGAGTAGCAACTTGGTGAGTAGCAACTGAAGCATTCCTTTCTGTAGCAACATTCCAAGTTTCTTGACAAGAGTAGTGTCGTTCTGAGCCAGTAAAGGTCCCACGAAGCCAATTCACCATCCATGAGAGGATCTCCATAATGTAAGTGTTTTGAATCTCCAGAGCTTCCATGCGGCCCTTGAGTTGCCTAAAATATTCATCCTTGGAAAAAAAACACCAAAGATACAAAATTTTTAGTGTGCCAATAGAGTTCAATCGTATGAAAGAAGAGGGATTTTTTGGTTCTCGTACAACCCACATCTAGAATCAGGCCTTTAAAGTCTTCCTCCACCTCATTGACCTCCTTGAATTCACAAACAAGACAAGATTCCCCCTCGAGGGCTTGCATGGTCTCCTGAGATTTAATGGGCACAGTGTCAGATTAGAATTCTACTGCAACTTTGGCAACTTTGACAGCTTTGGGTTGGCTGGCAGCCAGACGACTAGGCCTTCTTCTTCGGGGTACCATGATTCCTAGAGAAGACACGATGAGAAGGTGAAACAGATCACGCGGAGAGACAAAATGCAAGATAATTATATCCAGAACTATACCAGAAAAGACCCAATACTTTCTAACTAGGAGCCTCCAAATCGTCTCAATAATTTCCTTTCCATCCTTTTTCATACTCTGCATCAGAGAAAAATAGATGAGAGCACCAGATTGTCGTTTCCCCTCTAGCCCTATAATCATAGTTTGAACCTGAGTGTCCTTCAACATCCTCCTCCCATGTGCCAAATCGAGGTGCAGGTACCGAACAAACTCTAGCTTCATAATTAGATAGGGAGGATCTAGCNNCTACAAGGTACCGAACAAACTCTAGCTTCATAATTAGATAGGGAGGATCTAGCCCTGCGTCCAACTCCCCTTTCTTCCCAATGATCATCTTCTTAAAATCGCGATGTGTTCATTATTTGCTCGTAGTGAAATGGAAAAATCCATCTGGAGGTGATCTTCATGTGTGCTGAGAGAATTAAGAGGAGTAATGGAAACATCACTACCTAGATCGTCGTTACCTAAGGCTGCTCGTTGCATGAATTCCTGACGTACTTCCACTTGCAAAGATGAAGGGAAGTGGGTGGAGTACGAAACAAAGTCCACTTGTTTCCTCGTAGTGGGAATTGATCTGCATGCATCAACAGTTTCTCTAGGGGGTCAAGAGGACATCCCATCTGGGGTATAGTGAAACAGTTTTTTAAAATAAGATAAACTAATTATAATAATGAAATAGTTTTTAAAGGGGTGGCATGGGAATATTCTATGGGGATCCTCTATGATCTCAAAGGAAAAAAATAATTATCTTATGCTTGTGTCTTGAAATTTCTAGTAATAGCTAGGGAGAGGTTTATGTTTGAGACAAGCGTTAGAGAACCATATAACCTCTTGTGATAATTTCTATCATTATGGTAGGACAAACTAAAGTTCTTATTCAATCAATGAAAAACACTTCCTCATGTACTAATCAGTAAATACCATCGATATTGATAAGGATCTCATAAGAGGTAATAAGGTTCCAAAAAGAAATTATAGATAGTAAGAGTGAATATTCCAAAAGCTTATACACTTGCAAATGAGGCCACAAGATTAGAACTTGGGGTTCTAAGAATCAATGGCACATTAGTTTATCAAGTTATAACTTAAGAACTTCATACATCAATTAACAAGTATTATCCATTTATTGAGACATATGCTATTCACGAGGTAAATCTATTTTACGAGATCGATCATAAATGCGACCAAACTTGTATTCTCCTCCCACATATTTAGTGTGCAGTGAAAATTTGATATTGAATTCAATTTGGTTTTAAATCTTAGTGGAAGTGGGATGATGGTGATGTTCATGAGAGATTGTAGGATTCTTCCCCTCCTCGTCGTTAGGATTTGGGATTGCTTTGTAACTCCTTTAAGGTGAGGCATTTTTTCCAGGTTGGTGAAACCAATTCCGAGGATCAATTTTATGCATGTTTTGTTTGTTTGGTGCTCAATATATGTTGACATGATTTTCTCTAGGGTCGGATGTTTTCCTTCATCTATGTTATGACTGAAGGGGAGCATACATAGGGCTAAATGTAGATGATATGACCCCAAGGGAGGATATATATGGGCCTAAATGTACATGTAATGTGTAAATATATATGTAATAGGGTCGACCTAGTAGTAAAGGGGCCTCATGTACAAGTGTGAATAGGTATATATAGAGATTATGTAATCATTATTGTGGACATGTGAATTGTAATGTATGGATGTATTTGGTTATGTGGAGGAGGTTCTTCTATCTTAAAGGAATTATTATATAAATTATCTATCTTGGAGTTGTGCTCCACGCTCATATTCTATACATGGTGTATACTTTTGTTCTGTTATAATACTTTTAAGCATTTGGATCATTACATTTGGTATCAGAGCATTGGCCTTAGGGTTTCGTTGCCTCGAGCAAGTCATATTAGAATTTTCTCTATAACGTTTTTTTGGGGCCACTTAAGAAGGAGAAAATTGGAGATTGTTTATAAGACATATCAAGGTACATGTGGTACGAATTTCATATTTTGGGTCATTGTACTTTTCGAAATACACCCTGTGGAATATAGGATTTTTCACTAGTCTAGTAACTAGTCTCAAACGGGTGTTTCTAGTAAAACAATCATAACCTCTTCATAGAAGATCCAAATTTTGTGAGACTAATTGCATTGGAAAGAGTATAGTTCATAGTATTTTGTGTGTGAGTTTCAGAATCAGATATCAAGTATTGAGCATGTGGAATATTATACAAATTATCTATCCAAAATAATACAAAATTTAGGAAGGTTTAGAAAGGTTACCATAAATTTCATTTGGCACACCCAATTTTGGTTAGTCCCATGTCATTGCAAAGAATACATTTCAGAGTACTACAAGTTAAAATTTTAGACTCGCGGGAGCCTACATTTTAGAAATACATTAGAAAGAAGGTGAACCAAAAGGACATAATCCAAATCAAGGTTTCAAACGTATGTTCACTTAAAACTATCATAACCTTTGATTTGAATGTCTGATTGAGCTGATTAAAAAACAATTGGAAATAGGAAATCTATAAGATTACATGGGAATGAAGATTATAACTATTTGAGATCATTATCCTTAATATATTGAGGTTTTAATTTAAAAAGGGTAGCACAAAAAATTTGGAAAATGATGATTCAAGGGAAGATTTGAAAAAGAAAAATGAAGAGATATGTCGATTATGAAACGATAATAAAAAAATACTCGATGAGGTTAAAAGATTGAAAGAAGAGAAGAAGAATTATCAAAATCAAGAAGAAAAACGGATCTTGGATGAAGAATCTACCAAAAGACTTGAAGAAGAAATTTGCAAGAAGGTTGAGGAATCCATAAATATTGATGAGGTAAAATCATAATTTTGCAATCCAGAATTGAGGAAGGACGTCAAAACTTGATAAATAGGGTGACAATCAAGCTTCAAAAGGAAAAAGAATACAAGATTCAAGAAGGTCACCAGAAAATACTTGAAGAAGTTGAACTCCATCTAGAGGATGTACATGCCAAATATGATGGTATTATCTCTAAGGCTATAACAATCAAAGAACAAGCACGGAATATATAAGATTCCATTGTCTATGAAAATAATTTAGAGGAAATGCACATGCAAAGTGAAGAAAAAACAACAAAAGTCGAACCATATCAACACCCTCATTACCAAGAAACAATTAAAGGAAGACAAGAAAGTCGATATCACCATTATGAAGGAACAAGATGGAATACTTATCAATATTCATGGAACAATGCATCACAAAAACACTCTTCAACAAGCTATTATTAGAGACCAACAACCACTACAAATTGGAAAAGTTGCAACAAAAATACACGAAATCAAAGAAAATAAAATTATGCAACAACTAGACACCAAGGCTTAAGATAAAAATTAATTGGATTTCGATGGATAGATCATCATCAATGGAATGAAGAAAGAGGGAACATAAGAAAATCATATTACTTGGTTTCATCACATGTGAAGCCTTTGATTGCAAATCCTTGAGGACAAAGCTTTTTGAAGGAGCGTAATATGTTATGACCCAAGGGAAGCATACATAGGGATGAATGTAGATGATATGACCCCAAAGGGAGGCATATATGGGCCTAAATGTATATGTAATGTGTAAATATATATGTAATAGTGTCAGCCTAGTAGTAAATGGGTCTCATGTGCAAGTGTGAATAGGTATATATAGAGATCATGTATTCATTATTGTGGACATGTGAATTGTGATGTATGGATGTATTTGGTTATGTGGAGGAGCTTCTCCTATTCTTTAAGGAGTTATTATGTAACTTATATATCTTGGAGTTGTACTTCACACTCACATTTTGTACATAGTGTGTACTTTTGTTTTGTTATAATATTTTTGAGCATTTGGATCATTACAATCTAGAACATTGAGGCTCTATTAGAAGACTCGATTCTCGGTTCTTTGAATTTTGGCATGTGGATTGGGAACCATGGTCTCTAGTCTTGTTACCCTATGTCGTTTTCTATTCTCTCAGGGGACTTTCAGCTCTTCAATTACTTCTTTGTCCATTTAGTTGGTATTTAGACTATCATCCCTCAGAATTGTTCAATTTTACTATTGAAACTATGGATTGTTGTGAGTAGCAAGAAATGAGAAGGATTGTATAGAACCATGAGGAAATGATAGAAGGAAACAAGTTCACCATTTTCACGGTTACATTTAAGGTACACAATAATGAACAATGAGTAGCCTCTTAAGTTGCTTCTATTATGAGAATTTTGGCCCAGTTAAAGAAATTGGTTGCTAATCTTGAAGCAAAATGTGCCATGTTAAGGAACTTGGTCATCCACTTCAACAAAGAATGTTAATTATGGCACCTCAAATCAAATGGTATCAATCAATTTTGGACAAGGAAAAGTTTTGTTTTTTTAGAGTGAGAAACATCTTTTATATAGCCTAACTTATATTTTTTAGAGTTATCTATATATTAGGTAGCTTTCATAGAATCTACAGCAATACTACATAATGAGAAAATTTTCTAGTAAACATATGTAAGTTATGTATTGATCAGCTTTGTTTGTCTAATTTTAAATAACTTTAATCCATTTTAGGATTAAAAAATTAATAATAAAATAATTTTTAAAAATAATGTATGATAGTATTTCATGTTAGTATACACCTCATTCGAAAATATCCACTGACTTTTTAGAACGAATGCAAATAATAATATAAACATAGTGAAGCAAGAAAAATAATACAGCTCACCACAAATTCGAACCCTAAACGTGACTGCAACGAACCTCCCCTACCTCCCCTTTGTACAGAGCCCCTGAAATCACGGCAGCCATGAAAATTGCAGGCGTGATACAACAGATTGGTTGGCGTGATACTGGTTTTAGCTAGTCTGACCTGAGGCCGTTGATGTGATCCGAGAATCTCAATTGGGTAACTGGGACTGAGAAACTTTGGATCCATTGTTATAAAATTCATCTTAAATCTCGAATCTATCACTATCTGTAAATCTTTGAAGGACTACTTGTAAATCTTCATTTTAAACTCCGGGCCATGAGATATCACGATTTTGAAAACTGGGGCCATGGTGGATCCAAGTTGAGGATGAAGTTGGATTTGCGACAGTGGAGGCCACCCACCATTACTTCAAAAGAGATTCTACATGTGCATAGGGATTTGGTTTTACAGAGGCGACAATATGATTGAAGTGCATCGCCACCTAAAAGTGTTTTAAAGTTTACGTAGGATGAAGTGAGGCGAGTGTCCTTCGTTAGAATTTCTGAAGGGTAAAGGTCAAGGCACTTGTCCCATTTAGGATACACCAAATCTTCTATCTGAAGTTTGCTTTGGCTCCTCTTCAACATCCGTAGCAAAAGGATTTTTATTTTCAATGATATCTCATTTTCAAGGATAATATAATATTACCCTGTGTAAGTCAATAATTGTATAATAATTGTATAAGAAGTAAGTTAAACTTCTTTAAGAAATGATGATTTTTGATTATTTTTTAAGAAACATTTCTGAGAAATTTGGTGAGAAATTGTTAGATTTGTAGATTTTAGTAATTATTTTTGTATAATTTGAGTATCCCAAAATTTTTTCAGCATGTTGAATCAATTTCTGCATTTAAAAATGAATTTTGAATAACAAAAAATAGTAATTTGTATAAATTTATATAACAAAATTCCAATGAAAACACCATTATATATTAACTAGCTAAAAAAGATAAACAATGACTATAAGTTTAAAACCTAACTGTAAATTTTACATGTAACCCTAACCCCAAAACAATGAAAAACAATGAAAGAAAACCATAATTGTAACCCTAAAATAAAAACAATGAAAAAAAAACAACTAACAAAATATATCCCAAACTTTGATCATATTAATATGTTATTTATAAACTTCCATCACATTAATATTAATATTTGAATGAAAATCAAGACCACTTATTAGTGACATTTTAATGCAGAAAATGTGATATTCTTTTGCGCAAATTAAGTGAGGAATAAATCATTTTCAAGGGCGCAACAAT
>CBVK0102612260.1:0-14822 GCA_900067695.1 Picea abies
GCATCATGGGAATTGTTCTCCTCTCACTCTCTCATATATAATTGAGGTGATGGAGGCACTTTAAGTGTGCAATGGAGTGTGATGTAAATCTTGTTGCAAATGAAGCATAACCAACATATCTTTCTATTCAGAGATAAGCTACCCCATTCTGTCAGTTTGTGTTCTACAATGTTTTTCTCTCTTATTCATTCATAGAAGTTGGGTTTCACTACATTTATGTGTTTCTTGCAATATTTCTATGTATTTCCTTTTTGTATCTCTACTATTATTTTCTCTTCATGTCATTCTCAAAATAATTTGGATCACCAGAGAACATAGGGGGTTCTAGCCTCCTTCTGCTTGTAACTAGAGAATTAGGGGGTTGGAGCTTCCCTCGGGTTGTAGCCTAAGAAACTAGGGGGTTGGAGCCTCCCTCTAGTTGTAGCTGAAAAACAAAGGAAGTTGGTACTTCCAATGAATGTAATTCTTAAATATATATATAAGAAAACAAATTCTGTGGTTTTCTCCTGCTTTAGGTTTCTATGTAAAAACACTGGTGTACTATGTATGTGTATGATTTCTCATTTGTTCATTGTTTATTTACTCTACAATTATTGGATGATAATGCTACATTGATATAACATTTGCATTATATGGTTAAAAATGATTAAATTTCTCTATTACTGATTCACCCCCCCCATCTCTTAGCTATCTAATAGTTTAAAGAGAAAATAATTTCATGGTGGACACAGTCTTGAAATAAACCATTTATTTTCCTGAATTTAAGCTTAGTATGGGTGTTCATGTCAATGGCTAGTTCAATTCTCTCCAAGAGGATATTTTTTCTATCTATTAGGCTCAACTATGATGGTTCAATGATCGTTGAATAATTGATGTTAGTTTTTTATTTTTCACTAAATGTAAAAGAATAAAGATTTATGGTTTTTTATGCAACTGGACCATGGTGTGAATTTTCTTTCTTGGCTATGCCCTAGAAATTAAGGATTGTAACTTTGTTTTCTTGGAAATAAAGATACATTTTTTTTTAGAAAAAAAAATTAATAACTACAAAGTACTACACTTAAATAGTTCAAATTGTTGTTGACTATTGAAGAACTGATTGTGAATAATATCATTAGATTCAAACATTTGTGAATAGTTGTTAATGATTGAACAATCCAATTGTGTTACTTACATAAAAAATATTAATTTGAACAAAGCTAACGATTGGACCAAGGTGGTAAGCCAAAGTAATCTTGTTGGTAGAAGAGGTTGTGTGTACCATTGTTTCGTGACATTGTGTTACTTACTTAGAAAATATTAATGTTCGTTATACCACTACTTTGTTAACAGTCTCGTTACATTGCATTGTTATACCACTACATTGTCTTTCCACAACACCATTCAATTCAGGAGTGATTCTCAATTGAGGTGGATCTACGGTTGGGGGAAACCCTAGCCACATGTGCCCACTTCTCGTAACTCTCTTTCTATGAGGTCTCTATGAAACTCAAGTGAAGTGGTCTTCTCCCAATTGTCTTTCTACTGGTGTGGCTCTCTCTCTTGCTATTCGTTGTTGCATTCTCCCAACTAGATACTCCTGTCTCCTCGCACGGTGGGTTGTATCCCGGTGGTGGACTGGGTATTTTTAGTTTGCAACAAGTTGATGTGGTATATCTCTCCTACTATTCATTGTTTCATTCTCTTGGCTAGATACTCATGGCTCGTTGTGCGATGTGTTGTCTCCGTATGGTGGACTGGGATTTTTCATTTGCACTATGACTTGATGTAGGCTTAGATGGCATCTAGAGCCATCTCCTTGTTCAATTAGGGCTTGATCTATTTGACGCTCGTACCCTATGCTTGCATGGTCATTTCATGGATGCTAGCTCTAGGATCACATCTGGTTCTAGTTGTGAGATGAGGTTTTTCTTTTTGGGTGCTCTTGGGATGGTGATGCCTGGGTTTTCTCAGATCTGTTTCTCCTTGCAAGGTCCTTGCTTTATATTACTCCATTTTCGGTCAATCCTTATAGATTCTTTGTTTTTTTTAGGGTTTGATGTATGCTCATATCTGGCTCCCTTAGGTGGTTTTTTATGTTTTTTTCTATCTAACGGGGGTAGTGCCAGAACTTTGAGGTCCTATCCTTGGATGTGCAATGTAGAACTTTGAGGTCCTATCCTTGGATGTGCAATGTGTCTCGATCACTTTGAGTTCCATGGAATGGGCGTGAAGTTCCGGGTCTTTTTGTTGCTGGTTGGGATCTTGATCGATGTGGCAACCTTCTGGTTATGCTAATGTGAAGGTTTAATACCTCTCTGACCTGGTCCATCCGACCACTAGGGTTTGTTTGGATTTTTTGTTTGGAGTATTATTATTTGACGAGATCTCTTGTACCGATTTTTCAGCCTATTAACTCCTATTTTTTTTTCTTTTTCACTCTCCAGCTAGTTACTTTGTGTCCATTTTGGATTTTCTACCCAATATTGAGTTGTGTTTTTGGCACCTACATAATTTAATTTGGTTCTCTTTGGATGAATAAACTTACGATTTTTTTCGAGGAAAAAAAATATTACAAGTAATAAAAAGATTGTTCAATTGTTAACAATTATTCTTAAAGGTGTCATTCTAAATGTTATGTATAATTACAAAATCAAGATTTAATCATTAATAAGAATTCATAAATATCCAAATCTAAAAATCATATAAAATGATATGAATAAAAGAAAAAAAAGACATCCAAATTAAAATATTAAAGTATATTCAGAAATGTGCTTTTCTAACACTAATATCTACACAAAACATCGATTCATAAAATCATAATTATTTGTTCTATTATTAATTTCTCCATGTACAAAACATAATTTAATCTAAATAAAAATATATATATTAAAAATTATGACAAAGGATGCAAATAAACATGAATGAAACTGCTCAAATATATTAAACATATGTGTTTATATTAAACCTATTTGTTTTACACAGTTAGGGTATATTACTTTTTGTAATTGTAAAAATTTATAATCTTATAATATTGTAAATAGAAATTTACGGCATATATTTGAGAAACAAGAAAAGTATATCGGATGAATAATGTATACGCCTTCTAGCCGTATCCATCATGCATAATCACTAATATGTAGGAAATTTATATTTTATGGCATGACTATACTCCATATTAATTGTTTTTTATTTGAACACACTATGCAATATAATGAAACAAGAGTTTTACATATGCATTAAATATTATATGTGAAAATATAATATTTTTTCGAGAGTCTGTATTAATATGGGCATTAATTGTATTTAGTTTCAGTTTTTTCGAAAAATGTTTATTTTTCTATTATGAAAATTTTATTAAAATAATTCATATACTCAAATCTTAGATTCCATTGATTAAATTGTTTTTGTACTTTAATGTTATTCATGTAATATAGGAAATTAAAAACTTATTTTGATATGGACCTGATTTTTCCCTGTTCTTAAACATCATATTTAAAAATAAGATCATCATATTTAAAAATTATATTTATATATATGATAACTCCCTCAATACTCTTTCTTTTCGTTAAACATTAAAATATTGCAGAATGTTGATGAAAACTGCAATCATGGCAGGCACAGATTTGGTAGATTGAGAAGACACATGTTTGGTGGATTTTCTCTTATTATACCGTCATACAAGCACTTCTGTAGTGGGCACATAACCTAACCTTCACATATAGTCGTCGTCGCAACCACCTCTGTAACCAACAAAATCGATGGCAACTGGCATATACGAGCATAATTTATGGAGACATAAATGTCCGCCATGGGAGCTAGAATAAGATTTCAACTTATAACTAGTCACATTAGAGATAAAAGATTTAAATGTTTGAAAAAAAATAAAAAAATTACAATTATAATGTAACACTTTGGAAAAGAATGAGAAATTTATGGTCAAATGAGAAAGTAATATATGGTCAACGACTAACTCAACACTATATACCATGCTGCGATAGGCATGATAGGTACAATGTCATAAAATATAAATATCTACCTTATTGTTCTATCACTACCTAGATTAGAACGACCTCTACCAAAGTATCTTAGGCTCATTACTAAAATCCTGGAAAAACATACTAAAATCCTTACCGCTCATTACCCATTGGTTGAGTTGGATCCCAGGCTCAGGTCAGTGGGTTTTATTAGGCAAAGACTTGATCCTCGGTTTGGGAAATTCCTCTCTCCTTTCTCCTGAGCTCGTAAAATCCTTAAAACAAAGAAATATTTCCTTTCTCTTGCAGGCCAGAGGTGGATCTCGGACATGGTCAATTGGCTCTTATTGGCAAGACAGTGAAGACCTAGCTCTCTTGGCTGATTTAGCAACACAATAGGACCATTATTGCAGTTCTTTTTAAGGATCTAGTATCCAACTTTAGGATATGGAAGACAAACTTAAATGGATTGGAGGAGATAAGTCAGGAGTTCTTATATTAAGAAACATCTATAGAGCCTTAGTTATGACCATTTGGCAACAATCCATTGGCATACCAAAAGGATTTATGGAACTAGAATACAGATTTAAAAATCAAACTATTTGTATGGAATTGTTTGGAAAATAAGATACTTACATCGGATAATTTAGTGTCCAAGGGTTGGGAAGGGCCTAATTTTTGTATCTTATGTACCAAGGGACCTGTTTCTGTTATCCATTTATTGATCAACTATTTTTTTACAAAACAAGTTTTTCTCTTGATATTAGGAGTTTTCAATTCGAGATATGATTGGGATGGAATTTCAGTAAAGGCATGTTATGATAAATGGATAACCCAAGCTCTAGAGTTTTCTACCTTGCTAGCTTTAGTTAGCTAGAAAATTTGGATGGAACACAACAAGGCTATTTTTGAAAATGGGATCCCCTCCATTTGTTCAGTGGTTTATAAGACACTTGGGATTTATAATAGACTTTCAGTTTCCCAAACTTTTCCTACTAAAGACACCAATCAGACTCCTATCTAGGTGGGGTCAAGAGTGGGTTGGTTTGATGGAGATGCTTTATCAAATGGCCTCCAAAGTGGAGCAGGGAGGATGATAAATATCAATGATAATAAAATTTACAAATGGACATTCAACAGTAGTCCTAGTACCAATACAAGGGTAGAGTTACTTGGAGTTTGGGCAACTCTATTTCTGGCTACTAGACTGCATATTATTGATCTTCAAGTAATCGGAGATTCGAAAATTATTATTGACTCGTGCAATGGAAAAGGGAGATTACATGTTATTTCTTTAGACTGTTGGAAGTATAAAATCAAAGAGTTAAGTAATCATTTCAAATCTATCAACTTTGCCCATAACTTTCGAGAATACAACAAGGAAGCAGACATGCTATCAAAGCAATATCTCAAGGAACAAGTAGGAAAAATTTACTATACATGGTGGGAAGAAGGAAATGAAGGACCCACCTTGTTTTTAAATATATTTTATTATATTTTCGAAGAAGGGGTAGTACAATTTTGCGACAGATCCAATAGATCATTGTGGTAGAAGCATTTACTCATTATGATCTTGGGAGGTTCTTGGGGAAAATATATTTTTTGTAAAACTTGAGATATTATCTTGTGAGCACTCTCATCTCAATTTGAGGGACGGTTAAATCAGTATTTTTTGAATTTTTAAACAATAACTAGAATATGTACACAATTATATACATAATATAATGAAAAAATTTTAGTTGGAAACAAAAGGTATAATAACAAATATCTTTAAAACAACTTTTCAATAATCATTAACTAAGTTGATGATGATTTCAAATGATAATGATTATCCTTTACATACATTACACAGTCATAGAATGCGACTCTTTATATAGCATTGCATAAAATGTATAAATATGAAAGGTATGTGAAAAAATATGATGTTATATGGAACATGCACCGATAAAAATATATAAATAGTTCAATAATTTATTATATATATATATATATATATATATATATATATATATTATATATATATATATATATATATATGATATGATATGATATGATATGATATGATATGATATGAAGTATTTAATATATTAGTAGTTGACATATCATGAATATTGTGTGAATATTGTGCTTTGGAGATGAAGTTAATTTACTTTGAGGAAAATATGACATTGTCTTTGCATCAATGTCATAATCTGGAATTCACGATTGTTTATGATATTTAACTCAATTAAAAATTTTCAAATTAGTATAATGTAAATTATTTTTCTTTTGAGAAAAAGATAACATTGTTGCATCAATGTCATAATTCAGAATTCATATTTGTTTATGACATTTAATTCATTTTTTTTTTTTTTTCAAATTAGTATAATGTAATTTAGCATGTTTTCAATGTTTGTTTGAATTATGTAATGTAGACTAGATCTCCCATGGGTGGGTGGAACTAGAAAGGGTTATCATATTTTGTAAGATAAATAGTTTCCATTTCAATGTTTATTTGAATTATGTAATGTACACTAGATCTTCCATGGATGGGTGGAATTAGAAAGGGTTATCATATTTTGTATGATAAATCATTTTTAAGAGGAGCAATATTGTGAGAATTTTTTTATATTGAATTCCTTTCTCATGGATGGAATTAGAAAGGATTATCATATTTTTTAGGATAATTAATTTTCAAGAGGATCAATATTGTGGGACTTTGTTTATATTAGATTCATTTTCAAAATAAATTATGTAGTATATCCTATGGAACAAATGTAGGTAAACAATAGTTAGAACTTGATGCTTTCAAGAGGGATTTTTAATATGAAAAGGTTACTTTGGTCGAAGCTTAGTTGGAGGTGGAAAGGTTGAAGGCTTCTTTGTCCCGAAATGAGATGGAACTTTGCAAGTTAAAGGAATTTCAAGAGGAAAATATTGTCTCTCTTTAAGTGAATTTGATGTGTTTTATTATCAAGAGGAAAATATTGTCTCTCTTTAAGTGAATTTGATGTGTTTTATTAAGTTTCCTTATGTGTTTATATTTAGATTTCAATTGCAATATATGTGTTGAAATTTGAATTTATTTTTGAACTCACAACTATGATATGACTATATATATTGAAATTTGAATTTATTTTGAACTCACAAATATGATATCACGAAGAGAGGCATCACTTTACCTTAAATTTTTCAAATTAGGTTGTAGTCATTTTTTTTTATGTAGTTTGTCTCTTATAATATAATTCCATATTTATTTTGTTTTTTTATTTATTTATTTACTTTCTTGTAACTCTACATATTTATCCTTTAATTATTTATTTTATAATATAATTTCATATATATATATATATTTTTTTATTTACTTTCTTGTAGCTCTATTAATTTATTTAATTTCGTGTAGAAAGAGTTATCCTATTTTTTAGGATAATTAATTTTGAAGAGGATCAATATTGTCGGAATTTGTTTATATTAGATTCCTTTCCAAAATAGATTATGTTGTATATCCTATAGAACACGTGGTCGAGTTTGTAATTATTTCCACTATATATGATTTGGATTAACAAAATACCAAGCTTTATAAGATCTTAAGTAAATGTAGGTAAACAATAGTTAGAACTTGATGCTTTAAAGAGGGATTTTTAATATGAAAAGGTTATCTTGGTCGAAGCTTAATTGGAGGTGGAAAGGTTGAAGGCTTCTTTGTCCCGAAATGATATGGAACTTTGTGAGTTAAAGGAATCTCAAGAGGAAAATATTGTCTCTCTTTAAGTGAATTTGATGTGTTTTATTAAGTTTCCTTATGTGTTTATATTTATATTTCAATTGCAATATATGTATTGAAATTTGAATTTATTTTGAACTCACAACTTTGATATGACTATATGTCTTGAAATTTGAATTTATTTTGAACTCACAAATATGATATCATGATGAAGAGAGGCATCACTTTACTTTAAATTTGAGGCATCACTTTACCTTAATTTTTCAAATTAGGTTGTAGTCATTTTTTTTTTATGTAGTTTGTCTCCTATAATATAATTCCATATTTATTTTCTTTTCTTTTTATTTATTTACTTTCCTGTAACTCTACATATTTATCTTTTAATTATTTATTTTATAATATAATTTCGTATTTATTTTCCTTTCTATTTATTTATTTACTTTCTTGTAGCTTTATATACTTATCTTTTAATTATTTATTTTAGAGGAGTGTAGTTTTTCTCCTATAATATAATTCCATATTTATTTTCCTTTCTTTTTATTTATTTACTTTCTTGTAACTCTACATATTTATCCTTTAATTATTTTTTTTATAATATAATTCCATATTTATTTTTCTTTCTTTTTATTTATTTACTTTCTTGTAGCTCTATATACTTATCCTTTAATTATTTATTTTAGAGGAGTATTGTGATTAAAATATTGGTAAAATTTTACAATGTTTTCTCACTAAACCAATTGAATTAATGTGTTTTTATCACTAAACCAATTGAATTAATTAAGCTAAAAAATGAGAAAATGTATGTTGTAGTTAAAAGTATTTGTAAGGTTATATGAATTATTATTTTGCAATAAATTTTTTAATTTTTAATTATCCATAAATATTTCCTTATTGAGTAGTTGAGTAGGTACAGGGAACAAGATTCATCATTTGATCTTTGTTTTGATTCCATTGTCATAATGAAATTATTGGGTAATGTCCCCTTCCAATTGACCATGATGGAGGAAGACTCAATAACCTATACGAATCTCGTAGGTTGTAGTCAAGAAGGAAAAAGAGAGTCAAGGAGGTTTATTTGGTGTCATTATGTAAAAAAGAATGGAAAATCATAAAAATGACATAAAATAAAATAAATAATTATATTTAAATGGAATGTGAAGGAAAATAAAGTGAAGATTTGATTTTGTTAAAATGGGGAAAGATTTAGAAGGTCCAAGGAAAACATCAATAGAAGAGTAACCCTTCCCCTTAGCATTATTATTTTATATCTTATTGGAGTTCTCTTATAGCCATCGCTTTTTTAGGGTTTTGGGAAAAACCTTTCCACTACAAGTTTTGTTTCGGTGGTGCAATACCCACCCTAGCTATACAAGAGAAGAAAGCATTTGGAGTTCTCATTGGAGTTCAATGTGGTGTTTGGTTTCATATTGGAGAGAGATTGGAGGCATATCGGCTTGCGAAAGGAATTAGCGACATGTTTTGGGAGGAGTTTGATCATATGATCTATATGTTCTAAGAGGATTTTGTGCAACTATGGAAGGAAACACCCTCGTGATTTGATCACGGGTTATCTCGTGAAGCCCTGCTAGACTCCTTAGAGTCGTCCTACGAGGACCTCTGCAAATCAGGGTTGCAACAGTTTTCCGAATCGAGTCTATGAGGGGCTCGGGAAAGGATTGAAAGGATGATTTTAGAGTACATATTACTAGATAGAGAAGCGTAAGGCTTGGAGAGTCTTGGTATAGTAGATTGACATCATTCGGGGTTTTCTTGTATTTTTCTGTAGTAGATTCTATAGTTTCCTGGAAGCCATTATATTTTTGTTCTTAAGAGTATTTTTCAATTGTTATTATAGCCATTAAATATCATTTCACTGATTTTGGGATTTTCCATCCATAATAATATGCCATGTTATCTGCTTTATTTTCTACGTAATGGATGTATGCTATATGTTTGAAAATATTCCTAATTCAACAAACTATTTGTATGAAGTTAAATACACATTCACATAATAAGGAATAACAATTTTGGGACATAAAACATAATTTACCCTCATAGTCTGGCTTAGGAAATTACAGTGGTATCGGAGCTAATGGTTATGCCAGCCTATAACTACATTAACGCCTAGAAAAAAAAGGGAGTGGAGGAAAAACCTTTCAAGTCGAGAGTCATTTGAAAGAGAAATAGAACAAAACCACACATAATTAGAGAAGAAATGAATCATGGGAGACAACCATGAAGGGACTATTCTCCAAATATTAAAAAATATGGTCAAGCGATAGAATGAGGCATCCTCGAGATAGGCAGATACAACAAGGTTCCAACAACAAACTTTTGAGGTGCTCACAAAATTGGTGGGATAGCATGGGAATACAAATGGTATGGGTAATGTTAGACCCAATGGATCCCATTGGGCTAAAAAAATACGTACGGATAGTAGCAATAACCATACCCCAACTTAGAGTAGGAGCCTAAAGATCCCTAGGCCTTTATTACCATGGTTCTTTATAGGGAAGCCTACAAAAGCACATGATCAACCGGATCAAGGGCTTGATATTAACACCTCATATAGGGAGTATGAGACAAAAGATGAATATATCCATGAGAATTTTTCTATAATGACTTCTACGACCTCACGTAGAAGTACAGACCTAGGGAGGGGAACATAGGAGGACATATCCCATAGAATTGTGACCTCATGCAGATGGTGAGAAGGTTGACTATCCCACCCTTCGATGGGTCTACAAAGAGAACAACCAAGGCTTGGGTACATAAGTTGGAAACTTACCTCCATATTAACCCAATGACCGAGATAGAAGCAATTAAGTATGCCACACTTCACTTGGAAGGATAAGCTCCCGAATGGTGGTACTATGGGATGGTAACATTAGGGAACACCAACATCACTTCATACGTGGAATTCACTCATAGTTTGATGGACATATTTGATAATAAATACCCTAAGATACACTTCAGGGAGTTGGAATAGTTGATAAAGACAAGTACACCAAAAGCGTACATCACATATTTTCAAAGGATGGTAGTTATGGAGACAGATATTTCTCAGCAAAGGTTGGTGATGTTATTCATGGAGGGTCTAACTAAACACCTGAGAGGATGGATGAAGGCCTTCAGGAAAACCACATTGTAAGAGGCCATCATGAGATCCTAGGACATGAAGGATGCAGTTAATAAGAAGGTACCAATAAAACCCTTTATCCCTGAAGGGTGTAAGGATACAAAGTTTCACCAAAAGCCCAGGAAAGGGAAGGATAGGACAAATGAGGATATTCACAGAGAACTAATGAGGAATAAACTTTGCTTCAGTTGCAAAGATCCCTAGGAGCCAAGTCATCGATGGGAAAAAGGTAAAGTCCATTACATTGAGATAGTTTATGATGAGGAGGATGACGATGCTGATGAAGGTATTGGAAAAGGTAGTTGTGAACCATCACAGGCTATAGAGTAGGAAAAATTGCAGGGTATCCCCAAGGGAGTGACCATTTACACACTTTCATGAGTCCATAATATTACACCTTTAGGGTCAAAGGAATTGTGCAGGGGCAGAGGGTTACAACATTGGTTTATGTTGGAGACACCCACAACATCATTGGTGCGACAGTTGTCACCAAAAGAAAAATCCATGCAGAGGATTTTGAGGGATTCAATGTGGTAGTATAAGATGGTTACAACATGATGTTTACTTAGAGGATCAAGGGAATGGAAGTAAAATTGGGAAACTATATGTTGATTCATGAATTTTACATCATGGATTTAGCAGATACTCAGGTGGTGCTAGGAGTTCAATGGTTGTATTCATTGGGATATATCCACATGAATTATCGATACATGAGGATGGAGTTCTAGGACAAGGGTGGAAAACAAGTCGTCTTGAGAGGTATGTCGATAGGTTCCCCCCAGGATCATGTCTAACCAGTGCATGGAGTCCCTCTTTAGACACATGGATGTGGTTTTCTCAACAAAATGCTTGATCACCATGGATATTCAAGCCATCATAGGAACAACAACATTATACTATAGATATCCATAAATCTCTTGGAAATCATGAGAGAGTATTTGAACCATTTCTAGTAGGCAGACCACCTGACAGAGGATTTGAACATGTTGTTGAACTAGAAGAGGGGTCAAAACCTGTGATCACCACCCCGTATAGGAATCCGAAGAAATTCAAGGATGAAATATAGAAGTCCATAAAGGAGTTTTTAGAGATGGGACATATTGGTCCAAGCTCTAGTCCTTTCTCTTCCTCAGTTGTACTGGTGAAGAAGAAACATGGCACTATAATGAGGATGTGCATAAACTACAGGGAAAAAAACAAGAAGACCATCAAAAAATGATACCCAATACCAAGGATCGATGAGTTGATCAATGAAATGCATGGGGAATTGTACTTCTCAAAGGTTGATATATGATCATGATACCACCATATTTGGGTCAGAGAAGAGGATATCCATAAAATTGCATTCAAGTGTCACTATGGGAACTATCAGTTTCTAGTCATGACCTTCTGGTTGACTAATGCACCAACTACCTGTCATTCATGCATGAACATATCTTCAACAAGCAGTTGAGGAAATTCTTACTAGTGTTATTTGATTATCTTCTAGTTTACAACAGGACGTGGGAGGAACATCTGAAGCATGTGGATAGGATTCTCACCATTATGGAGGGGAAGTCACTTTTTACCAAGGAGGAAAAAATGTCAGTTTGGGTTGAAAGAGATCCTTTGTCTAGGGCATGTGATTGGTGTTGAGGGAGTGAATGTGCATCATGAAAAGATCCATACCATCTTGTAATATCCCACCCCCAAGTCACTCACATATAAGAAAGGATTCTTTGGGATATACAACTATTACAGGTTCTTTGTGAAAGGATTTTCACAATTGGTTATGGCACTGATAGACCTCGCCAAAAAGGGGGAGTTATGATGGTCAGAGGAAACATATGTATCATTTGATATAATGAATAGGGTGATGAGAACTTTTCCAGTATTAGCACTCCCAAATTTTATGCAGCCTCTTGTCTTGGAGTGTGATGCATCTGGTGAGGGGATAGGAGAAGTATTGATGAAAAACCAACATCCTATATATTTCTAGAGATGAAAGTTGAGGGAGCCTAAGAAACCCTTCTTGATATATGATAAGGATATGTTGGCCATCATGCATGCATTAGCCATGTTCAGATGACACTTAGTAGGAGGACGACTTCTGGTGAGGACTAACCACAACAACTTGAGATATTTGTTGGAACAGTGGGACCTGAATGAGACGAAACAAAAATTGGTGAGTAAGGTTAAGGCATATCATTTTGACATTGAGTATGTAAAGGGGAAGACTAATATATTTTTTGAAGACTTATACATGATATCTATAGCCTTCTCTATGACATAGATCGCAACAGACTAGAAGTCCATTCTCTTGGTGAAATACTCCAAGAATACCTTCGCTTGTTAGCTGACGGATGATGATTTTTAGGATGATAGGTATAGGGTAGTCTATGACATCATCTACTACAAGGACATCATCTCTCTTATCCATGAGTCCACACTTAAGGATAATCTTTTGAGGGGGAATGCATGATGCACCACTGGGAGGGCACTAGGTTCTCATGGAAGGGTCTCAAGGGGGATGTACTTCGTCATGTGAGGGAGTGTATGACTTGCCATCATAACAAGTCATAATTCATACAATCGACATGACTACTTCATCCATTGCCAAATCTAGAGTGAAAGTGGGAAATCATTTCCATGGAATTCATCACATGATTGCCAAAGGTCTAGGGAAGGGACTTTATCTATGTGGTAATGGATATATTGACCAAATATGTGCAATTATTTTCCATTCCTATAGAGTAAAATGCATCTTAGGTACAAAATATATTATTTAGGGAGGTGTTTAGGCTCCATGGTCTTCCCAGGAACATAATCAGTGACTGGGATATCAGGTTTCTCAATTAATTTTGGTAGGAGTTGTTTAGGAATTCTGAGACAGAGTTAACAGATAGTACTAGCTATCACCCTCGGAAAGATCAACATACTGAGATAGTGAACAAATGGATCAAGGGGTACCTGAGGAACTATGTGTTAGGGTAGAAGTAGGCATGGATAAAGTGATTTAATCTAGGGGAGCACTGCTACAACACCACTCATCACATTTCCATCGAGATGAGCCCATTCAGGGAATTATATGGACATGACGCTTCATATTTTTGTGGATTTTGCATTTGGGGAGAGCCAAGGTCCCAAGGCATGGATAAAGTGATTTAATCTAGGGGAGCACTGCTACAACACCACTCATCACATTTCCATCGAGATGAGCCCATTCAGGGAATTATATGGACATGACGCTTCATATTTTTGTGGATTTTGCATTTGGGGAGAGCCAAGGTCCCAAGGACAAATATTGGTTACATGAAAGTTAGGACATATTGAGAGTCTTAAAGGAGAATTTGCAGGACACTTATAATCAACAAACAATATATGTAGATAGGCATAGGATATAATGCATCTTTTATGTTGGAGATCTAGTCTTTCTCAGGTTGTATCCTTACAGAGAGTTGATGTTGAAGAACAATGGTGCATAGAAGCTAAAGTCTCATTTTTATGGACCCTACAGAGTCGTCAGGAGAGTTGGGGAAGTATAATACATGTTGGAGTTACTAGAGGGTAGCAGGATCCACAACAACTTCAATGTATCATGCCTCAAGAAGGCATTATGAAATCATGTAACCACTTCGGTATATCTTCCTCCATTAGATGAGGAGGGACAATTGGTTTTATCTCTCAAGAGGATTGTTTATTTCAGATAAAGAAGATTGAGGAGAAGGGTCATTCGAGAGTACTCAGTTGTATGGATAGGATTTCCTACAGAAGAAACTACATGGGAAGGAGAGAAAATATTACAACACCCTAATCTAGAATTGTTTGAGGACAATCAATCTTTGGGAGGGAGGATTATAATGTCCCCTTCAAATTAACCATGGTAGAGGAGGACTCAATATCCTATATGAATCTCGTAGGCTATACTCAACAAGGAAGAAGGGAGTCAAGGAGTTTTATTTGGTGTCACTAGGTGAAAAGGAATGAAAAATCCAAAAAGTGACATTAAATAAAATAAATAATTATATTTAAATGGAATTGGAAG
>CBVK0102612274.1:0-11844 GCA_900067695.1 Picea abies
ACTACCCTATAAACGTCATGTTTGACCACTTCCCAACAGGCTTTGAAAAATTCCACTGTGAAACCATCTGGACTAGGGGCTTTCTCGTTGGGCATCTCCTGGATCACTTGATCAATTTCCTCCTTAGCGATGGGTTTATTTAGGTTGTTATTTTGTTCCTCTGTGACTAGACGTGGGATGTACTGAGTTATCCTTTAGATGGCCTCCGTTCTATATTTGTTGGGTTCCTGAGCTATCCCATGGAAATTATTTACCAAAGTATTTTTAATCTCCTTATGGGATTCTCTCTCGATCCCATCTTGATCCTTAATTTTCAGGATTTTGTTGTGGGCTCTTCTGGCAATGGTTGTTCTATGAAAAAACTTGGTGTTCCACTCTCCTTCCCTTAGCCATCTGATTCAAGTCTTTTTTCGCCATAGAGTTTCTTCCTGTTGGCATCTAGCTTCCCAATCTTGGGTCATCTGGATCTCTTCCTTTTTCGATCCTCTGTATAGCCCTCAACTATGCATATTTCTTGGAGTTTTCTCATTTTGTCTTCAATATTTTTTTTCTCTTGGTTTATATTTCCAAAGATTTCCTCGTTCCACTCCTTCAACTTATATTTGATGTACTTTAGTTTCTTATAGAGTTTGAAAATCCTTGTCCCTTGCTCTGGTTGTTTCTACCGCCACCACTGTTTGATATTCTCCTTGAAAGTGGGGTGTTTGATCCAAAATTTCTAAAATCTGAAAGGTCTATTCTTCAGTGTAGTTTGGAAGTTTGCTTCCAATTGGATTGGCCAATGACCAGACCCTCCCCAGAGAAGGATGCCGCAGTATAAGGTTAACCATTGCAGAATAATAGACTCCGACACCAAGAATCTGTCTCGTCTTGTTGCTACCTGATGTTGATTCACCCGTTTATTGTTTCAGGTGAACTGTCCATTATTAGTTTTGATGTCCTCAATCTCCGCTATGTCTATGAACATTGAGAATTCTTCCACATCTCTATCCAATATTCTAGTACCTCCTTTTTTCTCCGCAAGTGATGTGATTATGTTGAAGTCCCTTGCCAAGATCCAATGGAGGTTGCTAGATCAGGTTTTTAGGTCTTCTAGGTCTAGAATCATTCGTCTCTTTTCCTCTAACATCTGGGGTCCATACACATTGGTGCATAGAATCATCTCCGTATTTGTAATGATTTGCATGCTAACCGAAAGTGTGTGCCTGGTAGCTTCGGTGACAATTAGGCTCATCACTTGTGGGTTCCATAAGGTGAGAACACCTCTTACCATCTATTGTCTTTTGACAACCACCATCTTGCACTTACTCCATTATTTTTTGCTGATTGTTTCCATTATGTCTATAGTGCATTTTGTCTCTTGGATGAAACAAAGGTCCGATTGTTCCTTCCTAAGTCTACTTTTGAGGATTCTTTGCTTTCACGGGCTGTTTGTTCCTTCCTAAGTCTACTTTTGAGGATTCTTTGCTTTCACGGGCTGTTTAGGCTTCTTATATTCCATGTTATAATCTTCATTTGAACATGTGGGGGGGAGTTGGGGAAGAGCTTCTTGATCTTACCTAAGTTTATGAGCAACGCTCCAAGCTCCTGCAGGGCTACGTTGTTTGATTTCCTACCTTTTTTCCTTCTTGTCTGCTTGGGTGAGAGTTGTGGTTGTCCCTCGCCGGCCTTGATTCCTAGGTGTCGTATTTACCTATGTGTGCACTTTAGCCCTTTGGATTTGGATTCCTCACATAGGAGGAACATGTATTGGATGTGGTTTAGTTTATCAGTTGGTACGTTGTCTACTCCCTGCCTTTACCATTGCTCCAATATGTTTGGGAGATCTATCCCTTCCCTTTCCAAAAAGTATCTGAGATCAGGGTCTTCCATACCTACTTTTCTTGGGGTCATGTTCGCATCTCCATCTGCTTCTTGCATGGGGGTGTTGGCATCTATGGTTTCTCTGTCCATATGGGTTGCGCTACCCCCCTGTTCCTTCTTATTACTTGGGCTATCTATGGACTCGTTTGTTGCTTGTTCTCCGACTTCTTGAAATTTTTCCGAATCCTTTCCTCCTTCTACCCCTTTGTTGGTTTTGTCCTGTCCTTCTATTATATTCTTGGCCTTCGAGTTGCTCTCTATTGGGGATTTACTTTGTTTCTTGTTAGCTCTGTTCCTCTGGTTCAAATTTACAAATCCTTCCTCATCTTGCTGTGGTTTGGTGCTTTCCACTTCTTGTTTTTTATTGAGAGGACATTCTCTGATTATGTGTCCATGTTCGTGAAATCTTCTGCATATGAAGGGGATCTTCTCGTAGTCTATATTTTGTATCCATTCCTCATCCCTGAATTCCAGACTTATGGCTTCTAGGAGTGCTCCCGACACATCCATCTCTATGCATATTGTCGCGTAGGATGTATATCTCCCTTTTAGGGTGGCTTCTAAAGTCTTCACATATTTTACCAATTTGTTCCCTATTACTTTGAAGGTATAGGGTATCCAGTAATATAGCAGAAAATCTCAGTCAGACAGGTACATTTTTGAAAGTTTCTTTTTCTGGGGAGAATTTTTCCATCCAAGGTCGCATGTATAGTCCTGCTGAAAGGTGGAAGTATGCCCCCCCCTCAAAAACCTTATCCTTGTCTTCCAAGTTCATGAATACTACTGTGAAGAAGCCTTTTGAGCCTAGGTGGAGCTCCACTTCTTCGCTTGGCTTCCAGTGATATTTAATCCAGTTGGACAACGTTCTTTCTGTGGGCCACAAACCCATAAAATTTCATATTAGCACATGCGTCTTCATCCGGTCCCTGTAGAGTTGCGTTTAAGGATACTCCAGGATTACCTTCGGTATCATTGCTATTTTAGGTTTACACAGGTTGCACCCTTCTGCCCCATTGGGCCTCGATGTTTCTTGTGCAATACTCTGAGTTTCTTTGGATTCTTCCCCCATGCAATTTCTTTTTCCCTAGTTCCTTTCCTGACTCTTTTCCGGATCTGGTCCCGAGGTGCTTATCATTGGTGCCTTGAAACCTACGCCTCTTTGCCCTTTCCCCCTGTCCACCACTACCTGCTTGTATGAGGGGGTTCCATTACCCCCCCATTTGGTACTCATGCTTTCCTTTGCTATGGTCGCACCTGCCAAACCCTAGCTTGTAGTTGCTCCAAACCCTAGTAGTCGAGAATAACATACCATTGCAAGAACAATGTTGAATGACACCAAACTTCTAGATAAGTTTTGGAGAGATGAAATATATACAACAATTCACATACTAAACCGAGTACAACTTAGAGTTAACCATGAAAAGACACCTTATGAGCTATGGTTTGGTAGACCAACATCAATGAAACACTTTAGAGTCTTTGGGAGCAAATGCTATATTAAGAGGGATGACGATAACCTAGGAAAATTTGATTCCTGATCATATGAGGGGAAATTTCTTGGTTACTCACCCAACAAAAAGGCTTGCAGATGCTATAATCTAAGATTGCACAAATAATGGAAAGTGAAAATGTAAAGTAGATGATCTAAAATTGAGAAAAATGAAATCTCAAGATAAATAAAAAAATTGATGAATGGAGAAGAACTAGTGATGATGACAAAGATGGTGAATCACATGATGAAGAGGATTGTGAATCAAAAAATGAAGAAGATGTTGAAGAACTACAAGATAATGAACCACAAACTGATGAAGAAAAGGATGAGGAAGAAAAATCCTTGCAAAAAGGTCCATAAAAAAGAGTTCAAAAGACTCACACTGAAAGCCAAATCACAGGGGATAAAATTGTAGGAGTAGAAACTAGAAGAATAGTTACATTTGAATCAGAACAAGCAATGCTTTCTCTAATAGAACCCAAATCATTTTCAGAAGCCAACAAGAATGAAGATTGGATAAAAGCAATGAATGAAGAACTGGCCCAAATAGAGAAAAATCAAACTTGGGAACTGGTCCCAGGACCAAAAGACAAAAATGTGATAGGGACAAAATGGATTTTCAAGAATAAACTTAATGAAAATGGACAGATTATAAAGAATAAATCTAGATTAGTATGCAAGGGATATGCCCAAGTTGAAGGAATTTACTTTGAGGAGACATTTTCCTCAATGGAAAGATTAGAAGCTATCAGATTGTTTTTGGCATTTGCATGCTTCAAAAACTTCAAAATCTATCAAATGGATTTCAAGTAAATATTTCTAAATGAACCTTAGAGGAAGAAGTCTATTTAGAACAACCTGAAGGATTTAAGTTGACAGAAAAGAAGGATTATGTATGTAAACTAAAAAAGACTTTGTATATAGTCTTAAATAAGATAACAAAGCATGGTTCTCAAGGCTTGATAACTATCTACAACAACAAGGATACAAGAGAGGGACTATTGAAAACAAACTATATATCAAAATTGAAGAACAAAATATGATTGTTGTTGTGGTATATGTGGATGATATCATTTTTGGAAGTAATTTGACTACACTGAGCAAACAATTTTCTACAAAAATGCATAAAGAAGTTGAGATGCCTATGCTCGATGAACTAACATTCTTCTTGGGTTTACAAGTTACTCAGAAAGACAAAGAGATATTCATATCTCAAACCAAATATATCAAAGAAGTGTTAAAGAAATTTCAAATGGAAGATTACAAACCTATGAGCACTCCCATGGTTACAGGATGCAAACTAAGTTTAGATGATGATTCAAAAAAGGTAGACCAAACCATGTACAAATCAATGATTGGTAGCATGTTATATGCAACAACAACAAGACATGATATCATATAAGTTTTAGGACTAATAGGAAGATTTCAATATGTACCTAAAGAGACTCATTTGAAGGCAGTAAAAAGGATATTCAAATATCTAAGAGTTACCTTGGATTTTGGATTATGGTATCCAAAAACAAAATATTGTACATTAAATGCATATATTGATGCATATTGGGTTGGTAGTGTGGATGATAGGAAGAGCACCAGTGGAGGAGCATTCTTCCTAGGAAAGTGTCTAGTATCACGGCAAAGTAATAAACAAACATCTATATTATTGTCAATAACAAAAGTTGAATATATTGTTGCTGCCACATGTTGCTCTCAAGTAATTTGGATGAAACAAACTCTAGAAGACCTACAAATAAAGTATCATCATCCAATTCTTCTTAACTATGACAATACCGGTGCCATAAACTTTTCTAAGAATCTTGTCATGCACTAAAAAACCAAGCATATCCCAATAAAATTTCATTTTTAAGGGAACATGTTTCTCAAAAAGTTGTTAAAGTGGAATATGTGGATACTAAAGAACATATTGCAGATATATTCACAAAACCTTTACCTAGGAGTACTTTTGAATACCTTAAACAAAAAATGGGGGTAATATCCATATCTAATTAAAATTGCACAAGATTCATAAAAAAAATGGAGTACATGGACATGAGGAGTATAATCTCAGGGGGAGCAGATAAATGCCCCTTTTTTCATTGCTGTCAAAGGGGGAGAATAAACAATAAAACTATGTTAAAATAAAGAATTTTTACTTTGTTGCCATCAATACCAAAGGGGGAGAATGTTGTCCATGGTGTTATTTTCTCATTGATGTCAACAAGCGTTAATATGGATTTTTCATCCAGACAAGTACCCTACTATACCAGATGCATGAATCAATAGTAAAGAATGAAGAACAATGTTGATCGTTGGATCAAAATAAGATCATGATTGGACGGTAAAGAATGAAGAACAATGTTGATTGTTGGATCAAAATAAGAGCATGATTAGACAGTAAAGAACAAAGAACAATGTTGATCGTTGGATCAAAATGAAACCATGATCCAACGACTCATATCTTTTTCTGTGAGTCTGTTGAGCACCCAAAACAAATGGTTAAGTATCATATTCTATTGGTCAGACTCATATCACTTAAAAATTTCTAAGTATGGTTCATTATGGAGGTAATGGAAGTATATCACTTAAAAATTTCTAAGTATGGTTCATTATGGAGGTAATGGAAGTTGGGGGTGCATTTTGATGACATCCGAGAAAAAATATGAGTTTGCGAACTCGAGAATAATCACTTAAATTTTTTCTAAGTATAGATTCATTTTGGAGGTAACAAAAGTTAGACGTGCATTTTGATGAAACCCGAGAAAACATGTGAGTCAACGAGTCTGAGAGTCTGCAAACCCAAGAAGAATCACTTAAATTTTTTCTAATTATAGGTTCATTTTGGAGGTAGATAAAGTTGGACGTGCATTTTGATGACACTCGAGAAGACATGTGAGTCCGCAAGTCCGCAAAACTGCCACATAAAATAATTCTAAGTAAAAGTCCATGTTTGAATGAATGAGAACCCTCCACCAAAATTTTTGATTAAATCCAAACTGCAGATCTGTCTAAAGCACCTAGATAAGCCAATGCCATCTTCTCAACACTTGATCATATCTGAATTGTTGATCTAATTAAATGCCAAGATAAGCGATGAAAAGGAAGACATACAAGTCTGCGAGTCAGTGAGTTCGCAAACTATCCACTCAACGGTTGATTAAATCCAAATCGTAGATTTGTTTAAACCTCCTAGATAAGCCAGGGTCATCCACTCAACACTTGATCATATCTAAACCATCGATCTAATTAACACCAATATAGTCCCCGTGCATGGTTTCTCTTGGTCACAGACCAGGGTTATATGGAAAACATGAGACAACGAAGGGTTAAAATGCTAGATAGAACCTGCTTATAAGGTAAGGTCACCTGGTAAATAGAAAAAGTGCCTATGGGATAAAAAACATAAAATAGGCCTTGCATATTCCTTGTTTAGATTTTGGTCACAACATTTTGTTCTATGAAAAAGGGGCCATGATATTAACACCCATCCATCTGAGCAACACATGAAATGTACCAGTGAGCGTTAAAAAGTTTGAAATTTGTCTATTAAATAACTGAGAATACAACAAAGAATTATGAGATCGGAATAAAATGGGTCGATCTATCAAAGATTAAGAGACCTAATCAAACAAGGCAAAGAAGGGTTCAAAACTGTAATTATATATCTTTTTGTAAAATAATTAAAGTAATTTGTCCCTCAATAATAATATTAAGTTTATGAAGAGGCACAATGAATCAATACTCTTTTTCAAAGAGACACAATGATTCAAATATCATTCACCTATTGGAAGATTATTTAAACAGAAAGATATGAAGACTAGAAAATGTCTCTGTGGTCTAATTCAAAAGATCAAAACACAAACAAAGTCCAAGGAAGTATGCGAAATATTCACATGAAGTGAGGGTGGAAGAGAGGAGCAAGGGAGGATTGAAGTCCTATGCAGGTTGAAGGATGAAACAGGGAGTTGGTGCTTCCTCAAGTTGGTGCTTGAAAACAAGAGGATTGGAGTCCTCTACAGGTTGGAGCATAATCTATAGGGAGTTGGTGCTTGGAAAATAGGAGATTGATGTCTCCTTGAGTTGGTGATCAAAATAACAGAGATTAGTGTCTTAAAAACTGTAACTTGTAAACGAAATATAATTTTTATGATTGTTACTTTTAAAATTCATAGTTTTGTACATTCTTGTTGATCAATTGTTATAAATTAATAAAGAATTTATTTAATTTGAGAAAAAGAACCAATATTGATTCACCCCCCTCTTAGTATTGAACAACATTCCAACACCGTCTACAGTGAAGAAACATCGTAGAGTCGACCCATATAAAGAAGGTGCCTTCACACCCAATATAACATCCTTCGACATAGAAGGATCATATTTCTTCAAAATGCATGGGACATCACCTTCTTTAAGAGACTAAGAGGGACCAACCTCTCCTCTAGTTTCATTTCTTGGCCAATGTCTCTTTTTAGTATTCGAAGCAATGATATCTCTCCCGATAGCTATTGTGTCGCTTTTATTCCATGATAAGGGCCTCCATAAAGAAGATGAAACATTTTTGAATATATGCATGGGATCTAGTAAGTGGCCAATCTTAAGATGCTCCCAATATGAAATCTCATAAAATACAGATTTCCTTTTCATTTGAATGGGCATTTTCTCAAAAAATTTAGGATCAACGAACATAGGTTCTCCATTTGAATCAAATAATTATGTCATTTCCTTCTTCTCTGTGTCATATGCCCTATTCCAATCTACCAGTGTCATTATTTCAAGTCTCTGGGTTCTCTCTGGTTTACCATTGAAAGCAGATGCAACTCTTCTATAAGGGTGGTTGTCATGGGCTTGGCGAGCCTGTGGTTGGGCGACGAAATCACTCGATGCTCCCAATCACCATGCAACACCGCAAATGTTCATTTATCAGTTAAACCACAATAACGTACTTGATTTGGACTGCACCCATGTATTATCTTCGTTATGTTATGTTATGTGTGTTTCTTATATACTTAGCTTCATGTGATAGTAAAGAAAACAACCATACACCATACAACTGAAATTTGATGTGGGCGACCCAATCGACCTAAAAACTGTAAAATTTATAATGAAAAAAACAACAGTGTGTGCCAAGCCAAATGCTTGCGCAGCATAGAAAGATTATGCAAGATGAGATTTTGCTCAGATTTCCAAAAACCTACGAATGAACTTCATCTCAGCCTTGCATGCCTTTCCTTCCTGTGTTTATGCTCTTAGCTGACCTTCACCCTTCACACAGTTCATACTTGACTTCTTCCATGACTTCTATCTTTGAATGGATTGGTCATAGCCTCAACTTGACTTGCCTCTTTCCTTAGCTAAAATTATCTTTGCCTCAGACTGCCTTGCCACTTGAACTAGCCAACACACCTTGCTCAATATGAATTAGCCCAATTTGAAGTTGTTTTCCAAAACTGTTTGAATTAGCCCAATTTGAAGTTGTTTTCCAAAACTGTTCTCACCAAAATTGTGTCACCAAACTCTTCCTTTCCATATGGGCGCTCCCTTGGTTATATAGGCACGCTCTCCCTTCAATGGGCGGATTCGTTTAACCTGGAGCATCGAATCCCTTCATTTGTGGAAGTTGATGTCTAAAATAGGCATGTGCCCCTTCGGTGGGTTCCGTTGCACATTTCATATGTCGCTTCTTTCACACATCTTTGCTCGAGCTCATATTCGTCATGGGTGCACACCCTTCCATTACACTTTCCCCATTCTTAGCTGACTCATCATGTTTCTTACTTGGGCGTCCAAGTCAAGCGCGTTCAACATCATTGGCCTGTTTCTTGGCTTGGCGTCCACAACTTGTCTAGTTGTTGGGAAACTTCCCTTGGTGCACGCACAAGGCTAGGATCATTTCAAATATTCATTTGGTTGTCTCCCCTTGGTGCACCCAAGGCATCCAAGTTACGCAAATCTTCATTTCGCAATTTTGGTCGGTTCGATGCTTTCGCAACCGTCATGTTTGCTTGTCTAAAATTCTGTCTTCTTCATTTGGTTGTCTCCCCTTGGTGCACCCAAGGCATCCAAGTTACGCAAATCTTCATTTCGCAATTTTGGTCGGTTCGATGCTTTCGCAACCGTCATGTTTGCTTGTCTAAAATTCTGTCTTCGGTGAGGGAACCCATGTCCACCAAGGGTACCCAATTTCCCGCGTCATCGATTAAGTCTTCGTAATCAACTTATTCGTAAATAATGAGATGGAAGTCATCTTTGGCACGGCAACACACCCAAAGAATCCCACTTTATTTATAAAGTAATCGAGCGACCTCTAGCTCGACCGACTTATCTGTCTCATCGCATGTAAGGAGCGCACATGCTCAGGTATACTCCTGAGATGTTACATGCTCCCCCACTCAAAGTGTTTTCCATCCTTGACAATCCCAACATTTCTCCCTCTATCATGATCGCCAATGACTTGTTTTTTTTTGAAGTGACCTTCGTCTAGACTTGGATCTTCGCAACATAATCCACATTCATACTTCAATCTATCTGTCTATGGTTCCGCACACTAATATCCCCCATGTCTTGGACTGGTTAGGTATCTATTCCAACTGTCGTGCCCAATCCACAAGAATGTGTTTCATCATGTCCAAACTAATCTTTTTTATCTTCATTTCTGTCTTCACAATCCCTTCCAACGATCGATCTCATCATTGTTCTGTGCCACTTTCATGGCACTTGAGATACATTTCCTTGCCATGGAAATGCACCCATGCTTCTTCTGCTTCAGTACACAGTGTAAGCCCAATAGCCACTTCCTTGGCTTTCTTCTGCTTCAGTACACAGTGTAAGCCCAATAGCCACTTCCTTGGCTACGAGCAAACATATTGTCCGACTTAAGATCATGCTTTAAGTATCTCAAAGTCATCCTTACTTCTTTCAGTGAACAACCTAACTTCTCAAGTTTTTCTATTGTCAATTGAAAGTTGTAAATTCACATTTCCTTCCTGCAAAATTTCATAATTGTTGTTGTATCTCTGTCCTCCATGCCCACTTCTTTCTCTTCATCTACCAAGTCAGAACTGTTGGATGCCTCTACACCATGTTCAACTCTTTCCCTCCGTTCGAATGCCCCAAGTGAGGATAAGGACTATCTTCCACAACATTCCTTGTTTTTGAATGCTTCATTATGAAAGTTTGGTTCATTTTTCTCCACAAGAATGGAAAAAATTCTTGCTACCTCACCATCTTACGAAATCTCTTGAACATGTCTTCGGTTCATCCTCCTAACAATATTCTTTGTTAAGTTCTCTATGTTTTCCAAACCTTGATGCGTTTCATCAACGATACTTAAGCCAAACTTGTGCGAACCCCTTTTTGCCTGCTACATCGCATGAGGAGGAGTGCATGCTTTCTTGAACTCCCCAATCATACGAATTGCAGAAATCCTCGGTTTCTTTCTAAGTTTAATCTTTCTCGTCATAGTCACGCTTGATGATATCCCAACTTTGTCTAAGAATACCAAGTGATCTTCAGAAATTACGGGTATGGATTGCGTAGCTTGGAAGAAGTCTTGCCCCAAGATTACCTCATAATCATCAAGTGGGACAGCCGCCAAATCTAAGTTTCCAAACCAATATCCAATTCTCACAAGTGCTGAACAAATTAACCCCATTTCTTGCTTCACTGTCGAGTTAAATTCTTTATACTGACCTACGCCAACCTTCGTTTCTCAGTGAAGTGAATTCGTAGTCACTTCCCCAACGAAGCTATGTGTTGAACCTGTGTCTACAAGTGTTGCAACCTTTAGTCCAACTATTGTCGCATTCACAAAATGAAGACCTACCTCATCTTGGTTTTGCGAAGCATCTTTGTTCTCTTCTCTGTCTTGCATGAAATCCATCAATGCGCTCAATGCCTTCAATGCTTCATTCGAAGGAGGTTGAGGCCTAGATGTTCTCGTCAGGACTTCGAGCTTCCTTTTGTTCGTTCCATCCACAACTTCACTCAGTTGGATTGATAGATTAGCCTTTGTTCCTGCTAAACCAATCCTCACATTTTGGATTGATAGATTAGCCTTTGTTCCTGCTAAACCAATCCTCACATCGTGGTTCGTTGTACAAAGAATTCTACCAACAATTAAGCCTTTTGTTTGTTGTTCTTGTGGTTATTATGTTGCAATAGTTTTACTAGTTTCACACCTAGTGTTCCCCTCCAAAATAACACTAGGTAACAAACATGGTTCTGTCTTCTCCATACATGCTGAATTCTATGGTGGGAGTGAGCCTTGACTCATATCTAACCCTACCTTGGTCGAATCCATCACAAGATTTTCTCGTGCACAATCGTTCTCTTGTTGCTGACCTGTCTTTAAGACTTGGAAACCTTCACCTGTTAATATATCGTTTTGTCCTTTATACCACACATCCCATCTTGTGGTGAAGGAACTCATCCTCTCTAAAATTTTGTTGGCTGCTTTCATCAACCTCTACATTTCCTCATCATGATACGAGCTCATT
>CBVK0102612353.1:0-15108 GCA_900067695.1 Picea abies
TGAAAAGTGGTTATCACCAGATAAGAATGAGAGAAGGAGATGAATGGAAAACAACGTTCAAGACAAATGAAGGATTGCATGAGTGGCGTGTTATGTTATTTGTCTTAAAAACTTCCCCAAGCACATTCATGATATTGATGAATGAAATACTCAAAGACTTCATAGGTAAGTTTGTTATTATATATTTTGATGATATACTAGTCTTCATTAAAACTGAAGAGGATCACTTAAGGCACTTGAAATTAGTGATGAGGAGGTTACATCAAGAGAAGCTACTGATAAATCTAAAGAAATGTTCTTTTATGAAGACATAACTCACATATTTGGGTTTTGTGATTTCTTCAAATAAGTTGAAGATGGATCCAGAAAAGGTAAAGGAAATCAAGGATTGGTCATCTCCAAGAAGTATATTCAAGGTAAGAATATTCCATGGATTAGAAAGTTTCTATAGGAATTTTATTAGAAATTTTAGCAACATTTGTGCACCTATATTGGACACTACAAAGAAGGAGCATAAGTCTTTCAATTGGATAGAAGTTGAAAAGGGATTCATAGCATTGAAGGCTAAGATAACACAACAACCAATTCTAGTTCTGCCAAATATTGTGAATACTTTCTAGGTAAAGTGTGATACTAGCGGAGTAGAAGTTGGAGCAGTATTGAGTCAAGACAACAAACCTATTGCTTATTTTAGTGAGAAACTGAATGATGTCAAGAAGAAATATTCCGTGTATGATAAAGAGTTATATGCAATAATTCAGGATTTGAAGAAGTGGAGACATTATCTTATTCGCAAAGAGTTTGTGTTGTATAGTGACATCCAAGCTTTACAATTTATAACCAGACAAGAGAACTTGAATCAGAGACATGAAAAATGGGTAAAATTTATGCTTAATTTTACTTTTTTCATCAAACATATTAGTGTGAGTGAAAAAAAAATTGCATATGATTTGAGTAGGGTATGTCTAATTATGCATGAATTTCAAGTGGAGACCTTAGGGTCTAAACACCTTAAGGGGATGTATCAAGAAGCCTTAGATTTTAAAGAAGCTTATGAATCCTGTGAAAACCCTTTGCTAAGGGACAAAATCCCATGGATGGAGTATCTAATTCAGGATGGAATGTTATTCAAGGGAAGCCAATTGTGTATTCCCAGGTCCTCAATGAGAGACAACCTGTTGAAAGAGAAGCATAGTGGAGGCCTAGAGGGACATTTTGGCCATGAAAAAACATATGCATAGTTGAGTTCCTCATATTATTGGTGAGGTATGAGATCTGAAGTGGAGAAATTAAAAAAAAGTGTAGAATTTGTCAGTATGAAAAAGGGAGACAACAGAACACTGGTCTTTGTCATCCATTTCCTATTCCAGTCAGGCCTTGGGATGCTATCAGTATGTATTTTTTGTTGGGATTACCAAGAACCCAGAGGGAGAGTGATTCTATCTTTATGGTAGTTGATAGATTCTCAAAGATGGCACATTTTATACCATGTCATAAAAGTAGTGATGCTACTCATATAGAAAATCTATTTTTCAAGGATATCGTGAGGTTACATGGTTTTCCCAGGAGCATTGTATCAGAAAGGGACAAAAAATTTGTAGGACACTTCTAAAGAATGTTGTCAAAGAAGATGGGGACCAATTTTTCCTTCAATTCAACATATCACCCTCAAACAGATGGACAAACTAAGGTGATAAACTGAAGTCTAGGGAATTTCTTGCGGAGTTTGGTCACTACACATCATTTTTAGTGGGATCAAATTCTTCCCCAGGAAGAGTTTTCAATGTTCATACAATGATTCACCAAACATAAGTACTGGAAAAATTCATTTCCAGATAGTATATGGAATGCATCCAAGGGTAATTTCAAAGTTGAGATAATTGGGACAGAGTGAGTTATGAAGTGTAGGAGAAGAATACTTTGCAGAAAAGATGAAATAATTTCATGAACATATTAAAGAACAATTACAACAGAGAAATCAAAAGGACAAAAGAAGAGAAGATAAGAAAAGAAGGGAGGTGAAATTTGAATTTGGAGATCAAGTTCTAGCACACTTGAGGAAGGAGAGATTCCCAAAAGGGAAATACAACAAACTAAAGATGAAGAAGATAGGACCTTGTAAGATCCTAATAAAGTTTGCTACAAATTATTATGAAATTGAATTACCAAAAGATATGGGAATATCACCAATCTTCAATGTCACATAAATGTATCCTTACAGGATGGATGAAACACAGGAGATAAAGGACCAGGAAGAGATTTAGTGGAAACAATAGATGCATGTAGAAAAGAAGTTACAGATGGAGAAGATCATGTATTAGAGGATTGATAAGGTGACTGGGAGGAAGACTTATTTTTAATATTTGGTTAAGTGTAAAGGTCATCCAGAAGAAGATGTCATCTAGATTAGTGAAGCAAACATTCAGAAGAATGGAAATATTGTCTAGGAGCTCATGGATAGGAGTTCATAAATTTTTGGCCTGAGGAGTATATGATGTAGGAGCATTGACATGAGAATTTAAAGGAAGACAGGTAGGAGGACAACATATCACCCAAAATACACATGAATTTTGATTGGATTCCCAAAGGAGGGAGCACCTTTTTGAATTCTTAAAATCATGAAAAATAATGTAATAAATGGTCTTTAATGTTTGGAGGATGAAGCCATCCTCAAAAAATATTAGTTGATGTAGTTTCCTTAATGTATAGATAATGTTGTACAGATTTCGATTTCATCTCGTATATATTTTGTAAATGCTCATTTGTTTTGATAAGAGAGCAGTAGGTAGACAAGAGGGAAGGCTCGAGGAGATCCTTCATGTGCATAATTTGTTTTCTTGTTCATTTGTTGTGGGGGAAGAATTTGTTGTGGTTGAATTTGTTGTTGTTGAGCCTTAGAAAGGAGAAGCAAAGAATATTTGTAATCACTCTATATATATGTATTTTACTTGAATATAAGAGAAGGAGATTGCTTTAAATGTTTTTATTTATCTATCTCTAAGATAATTGATTGAATGGGTTTATTGTTGATTCCTTTTACCTGTTCATGTATGCATTTAATGTTTTTATGAATAAATTTGTGAGTTTGGCATAAGTTTCAATTGTTTCTCTTCTGGAACAACTGGTCAAGGAGCACACAGTGCCCACAAAAGGAGTTCACAGACTAGGAGTCATTAGACTCTAAATCTCAGGAGAGATAGAGGAAGTATTGCAGAGGTGGTGAAAGGTGTGAACACATATACTCCTTCGAGTATATCATTTTATGTCGAAAGACCCTTGCAAGGAGTGCATAGGGGCCAAAACTGTTAAGAAGTGTCAAAATTCTCTAAGGTAAGCGAAGTTTTATCAGATTTCAAGTGGAGGAGTTGCGCCAAGTGGGCATCGAGGGTCGAAACCCTTGGAAACCTTCAATATTAGAAGATATTTGTGGCCAAAATATCTAAGGAAGAAATATTTATTGAAGGCGAGAGACAAACAGACATGATCGGTTCGAGAGTTGAAAAGAGATCCGACAACCATCATATTGGAGCAAAGTTGTGATAGAATTAAGCATTGAAATCCTTTAGATTTCGCATGTTTGAAAGGTCAAAAGTGCAGAGGATTTCAGGCCCTCAAAGGCCAGAAGGTCCGAACTCAATCCTATTCATTGGATTGGGCAACATGTGGAAATAGGCAAGCACTTCACAACTTTGTTGTTCTGGAGGAATAGTCATTTGGAGGAGTGAGGACTCCCGGAGATGAGAGTCTTGGAGTTCATCAGGATCATCGGTCCTGAAGACAGGTGTCAACAAATCAATGGTTTCGGGGAGCAGAGGATTCATAGGTTTTGTGTAGAAATGAGTGCGTGGGTTCCTGGAGGCCCGAAGGCTGGAGAAAGCTAGAGTCTTTGATCTATGAGAGGACACGTGGAGGGAGGAGATTCATTCCACTCACTTGACATTTGGGAGGTTGTAAAGTTTGGCACCAGGAACTTCCTGGACCTCTGAATCCTGAAATAGATCTAGGTCATCCATGTGTTAGCACCTGGGATCTCGAAAACAAAATCCTAGTTGTTGATTCCATAGCGGGGAGAGGCTCTGGACTGCTGGTTTCAGTGGGCAAACTTCGTTAGATCTAGATGTCTGAAGGAATGATACTCTAGACGCATACGACATCGGAGTGTGGAGAACCGTCAAATATTGAAATATCGAAGTGGTTTGAATATTGTCAATCTGATAGAGGGAGGAGAACCATAGATCTCCTTCGGAGTTTGGCTCTCTGGGAAGATTGCATGTAAGAGTAGGAAAGACCTGTCGAAGCTCGGACCACTGAAAAGTCTTGTCAGTTGTCGATATGGTTTGAGGATTCAAACAATCGATATCATTGGAGTTTCAACACTTGATAGGTCCATTGTTCGGAAGGAATGCGGGGTTGGTTTGTTGATGTCTCTCGAATCTTGAAATATCTGAAGTTCCAAATTGGGTGGAGTAAAGGGCAATAACCCCCTATTTTTGAGCCTATGGTCACGTGGACCTCATCCTTAACCAACAGAAGCTCTATGAAGGGTATTTTTGGCCTGAATTAGAAGAAAAAGGCCCATGGATAACGAAATTGAAGGTTCAGCTGAACCTGTGAGTTGATTCAACTCACGTAACTTGAATATCCTTAGACTTAGAGGTGAAGCTAACCGCAGGAGGAGGTGGAGGTCTGTGCCAATTGATTCTATTTCTAGTTCTTTCTTTTTCATTATAATCCTATTATCTCAATAGTATGCATCATTAGCCAAGTAGAGCCTTGTTTTTATCCTTTGCATATTGACACCTTGTACCCTAAGAGGAAACATTCCCCTCAGTGTCCATATCCTGCATGCACCCCCTTGCATTGAGCATAGGTATGTTCCACTATTGGAACTCATTGCTTACTCGTGACACTCGCTTCCTCCTCTGTATCATAACATTCATTTGTCTATGAAAAAACAAAAAAGACGGGCAAGAAAAGAATATTATCTCATGTTGGCATCAATCACGTCTCCTTTGAATAGAGAACAAACTTTTGATTCCACTTGCCATCCAAATTTTGGGTTTAGAAAGACCTTAGGAACTTGATCTCATTACTAGAGTCTACTCTTTCGACTGGTTACTCTTCTAGTCCCTATGGAGAGTTTGATTGGTGCCTCCTCCGTCAAAAAGTTTCATCATTGAGTCTATCCTGTCAGAGTCTTCCATATGTCTCATGCTCTTGTTCAAATGATTTCTATAATCTTGTGTCGTTCATTTCTCAGAACTCTTGAATTTGCATATTGGCCATACCCTCAGTATGTCTTAGAGTTACATTAAGTTGTAGTCCTACCATTCACCTGGTCCTACTTTCATTATGGGTAGGTAACCTTAAACCCAATAGTTTACATCTCCTCATTGTTCACTGACTGGGGGGTCTCCCTAGTGTCGCGTTTGTTAATGGTATACCTTAATGACTGGTAATCAAACAAAGTCTCATTATGTTCGAACTCAACTCCTTTATTCACATGATGTAGACTTTCACCTTTGTCAGATCATGTAGAAGACTTAAAGACATCAGTTCATAGTCACAACTTTCCTGAGTTGTTTCTATCATTCATTGGACTAGTACCTATATGACTTTAGTGATCATGGGAGATCAGATTGTACTTCATTGTATACATATATCTTCAGATTAATTTTGATACTGGTTTTCAATGGGCCTTGTTTGTGACTATAAAAACCTATGGCATGTATCTACCTTTGTATTTTCTATTCATGGCCATGAATAGCTATTTGATATATTTCCACATGGATCTGTAGTGTAATTCAAATTGGCAGCCAATTGGAAGCCATGTGCACAAAGTCATTATGGATTGTAATATTCTTATGAGAAACTAGCTCATCCAGTTGGGTCTCCATTACTCCACTTCTAGGAATTATAATGTATTTAGGACATTGTAGATACTCCCCTGACCTCACACATTAGGGGGCATCTATTATAGCAAGATTTTCCTCACCCCGTGCAACTTTCTCAGAAGGCCTTTTCCATTTCCCTATGCAGACACCAAGTCCCTCTTTTATATTCCCAAAGCTAGAAAACATATTTTTCCACATAAACCTACCCTAACAGCTATACAACATGCGTATACACAGGTTTAACCATTACATCCCATGTACATCAGGTTTTGTGCCCAAAATTAAAAAATGGTGTTGGTTTCCCATGTCACATCATGAGATCCATGATCCTTGACCTTCCATATACTGGAAATGTTCTGACTCATCCCTTCAGTTCCATTTGAAGGCTATAAATGGGCTATATCCAAGCTATGGAAAAGAGGAAGAATTCAACTTTGAGAGAAAAGTTACTTTGGAGAAATTATTCACTTCATATTGATTTTTCATCCCTTTTTCCTTTTAAGTTTGAACACATTTTTCATCCCCCAACCTCTTCCCTCTTTGATGGAGAAACTTATTTTCTCTCTTAGATGATATTGCCTTTGGTGGAGGATTAAAGTGGCAGAGGCCCAGCTGGAAGGGACTTAGTTTCTCAGTTTCGAGCTTGCCGACACGATAATTTTTTCATTCATACACTTCAGTTGGTTACATTTTAATAGAAATACTCTTTTCTTATCCAACTAATGTCTTGCAAATAATTGAATTTCTTTCCATGGGCACATTTCTTATCAATATTGATGGATTATGCTATTATATGTTCTAACTTTATATATTATCACTATATCTTGTGTATCTTGGTTGTTGAGGACAAGTTGTAGGTATATAGATTTGGGTCATGTGCTCAATGGTAGACTTCATCGAACGTTCGAACGAGGTAAGATCTTTATCTTGTCTTGTTAGCATGTTTGTTTATATAAAATAATTGAGATTAGAGTTGATTTTTGTAGTCATTTCCATCTGTTGTGGTTTACCCCATGCCATAGAGTGATTTCCCTCGTAACATAATTGGCAACCATACTGGAAAAATAATATTATTTTGGGGGTTTGGAGTGTTTTTCTCTTGTGATTTCTCTCAGTTAGATTGAGTTTTCTTGTCTTCTGACTACTTGACAACCTATTTTCATTTTGATTATGAGTTTCTTGTCCTTGTCCTTAACATAGTATTGTTTCAATACATATACGCAAGGTTTTCCGTTGACATACGTGTACATACACAATATGTCATTCTATATTGAGCGTATATACATGGTTTTCTTCTGAACAGTCACATACATCATCCTTGTTTTATTGATTTTTGAGTTTGGTGTTTGTTGGGTAAGTTTTGATGGTTGTTGAATCTTCTTGGGTCTCTTTCATGACTATTAAGTGCTTGCAGAGTGATAGGAAACCTTTCTTTGGTTGAATTTTTGGGTAGTTTTTATTTCTCATCATTTTTGTTTCATTGGTTGTCCTTGCATCTTGGGATGGGTACTTGCTTCATGATATCCTGCTTGGTTTGTCTCTTTTTGGTTACATTAGGATTTATATATCAAGATATTGTTCAATACTTGCATTTTCATTATTTTATATTGGAAATACAAAAATATACATTTTGCATCATGGAATTTGATCTATTGGGTTCTTATCATTGATATTGATACATGTATGGAAAGATTGCATCTTATTTGAAATCACAGAGTTGAATTGAAAATTACATTTTGAAAAGATTATCATTTGTTGAGAATTGAAGTTAGGACTTTGCATTATATTCATATTCATTTATTTTACTTGTTGAGTCATAGCATCATCAGTTTCATGACCCCATATTTTGAGTAAACAAAGCCACTAAGTGTAACACTGATAAATTTAAAATTGATTATAAACAATTTTATTTTTCAGGGTGCACAAACTAGATTAAGATTTAGAGCCTCACAAACTAGATTAAGATTTAGAGCCTTGGAATATGATTTTGTGAGTAAAATTCTCCAAGGATATTAATCTCAAAATATTTGTCTCATTAAGAGAGTGGTGAAATCCATTATATAATTGGTGACTTCAGGAGGCTCCGCTCACACTTGAGTTAAAAATGAGGTTGTGCGAAGTCGGTTGAGGAGATATCCCTCCAATACCTTCTTAGCGTTAGAGATATTTCTGGGGATCTATTTGTATATGGGGGTATTGTTAGTACCTTTACCTCTATGAGAGGTGGTGATTTCAATATTTTGGGCTTTGTTCCATGCCCATACGATGGAACTGACTTACGACTATTCACCTGTGCATTAGTTATATCATGGTGGATTTAGTTTCTTGACATAGGTAGCCACATAGGTTACTTGCGGGGTTATTCTGTAGGTACCCTAAGTTAGATAAGGGTCGGACAACACATAGCCTTTATGGAGGATTACCTCTCTAGGGGGATCTAACTGACTGTGTTGTTAATCCCATGAGGGACATTATAATTGATTCTGAAACCTTTGATATTTTGAAGGGAGTTTTAGGCCCCTCTTGAATGAGACGTACTTACTCTAGTGAGGGAGGCTCATTTACAACCACTATATCATGTTTTTGTGCATTGGCATTTTTTCTTTACTTTGGTGTACTCTATGATTATTACTTGGCCTTAGGATTTTGTATTGTGTTGTGAGTTTTCATTGCTATGGTTAGTGGGGCCCCTATGACTCCCTCAATTGGTGTTACCCATCCCATGGTATTTTCTCATTCCATGGGGATGGATCCTTTTTTATTTCTAAGTGGTACAATGAATCATGATACTCAACCAATACCTTGGGTATATGATCATTTTTCTCTTGGTAAGTCAGAGATGTCTTCACACTTTCCATCCTCTATGTTGTCACCTTATGTGAATAATATTTTTTGGTCTAGGGCATGATGACTCCTTATTCTCCTTTTCCAATTGGTGGGAGACATATCCCTCAACCAACTCTTACGGTAGGAGGTTGTAATATTCCTTCCTATGGAACCAATCCTAGCTTCACTTTTTTAGGAGCAAGTGATCAAATGGGAAGTCATTCTACTTATTACATCCCGTCCATCTATCCTTCTTCCGCTATGCCAATTCCTATGAATTCTTTTCCCTTGGAAGATCTCCATCTTTCCCTTGGTGTTTCATCTCGGAGTAGTTAGTTTTATAGTATGGGAAACATCCTTCATGAAGTTCCTTCATATTGGGGAAAGATATATACTCACTCGAGTAACACTTGTCATGTCTCTTTATCTTCGAAAGAGGCTTCCTCAGTGACCTTTCCCTTACAACCCTTTATGAATCATCTTGGAGGAGGATAATATCCTACCACACAGGGCCATGGTGTATACCAGAACCCTTCCCGGTCCACAATATTTGAAAGCCAGTATCTCCTGGAACCTTGGTCTCAAATGCTGCAACTAGTCTCTGCTAGTTATACTGGAAGCACAAGTCCATTCACTGCGAGTCATACTGGAATTATATCACCAACCTATGCTAGTCATGTTGGAGATAGGTCAACAACATCTGCAGCTCATGTTGAAGAAAAAAAACTAGCCACTGCAAGTCATGTTGGGGAAAACTATCCAGTCACTACAACTCATACTGGCATTCTATCACCAACCTTTGCTACTCATGTTGGATATAGGTCAACAACCTCTACAAGTCATGTTGAAGACCAACAACCAACCAATGCAAGTCATGCTAGGGGAAAAAATCTAGTCACTGCTAGTAACACTGCACATACATCACAAACCTCTGCTAGTCATGTTGGGGATTCATCACCACATCTTCTAGTCATGTTGAGGATTCATCATGAACCTCTTATAGTCATGTTGGGGATTCATTGCCAACCTATGCAAGTCATTTCAGATATTTTCTACTAGCCTTTGCAAGTCATGCTGGGATCATGTTACCAACCATTGCAAATCATGTTGGGGTCATTCATACGATTGATAATCCTAGACGTATAATACATAAGACAAATTTCCTTTGTAGGATTTTCAAAGGACATCACCTTACTCATTTTTTGCCTACTATAGCTATGGTACAAGAATTGTGGTCCTTTCCTGAGTGCTCTTCGGGTTCTGAGTTGTCTTTAGTTTCCCAACTTTATAATCCTTATTTGGTTGATACATTAGTCGTTCTGATGTAATATTCAACCGACACCACTCTTATTTTGAGGGGTGATGTGTCTCTTGACCTTGTTGTCTTGCATCGGATTCAACCATCGGTCATGTCGATGCAATCTTCGACTGACACAACTCCTGTTTTGGGAAGTGATACGTATCTTGACCTTGTTATCTTACATCCTGTTCAACCAACAGTTGAAGAAGTGGTTGTGCTGATGCAATATTCGATCAATCCCACTCTTCTCTTGGAGAGTGAAAAGTCTAAGGAAGTGACATTGTTGATGCAATCTTTGGTCAATACCACTGTTCTTTTTGGGGGTGATGCATCTTTCGACCATGTATTTAGAATTTATAGTCTTGTACCTTTTGAACAAGGGAGCATTATACTCTCTCTGAATACGCTCCCTCCAAATACTAGGGTGGTTTCATTTAATTTGAATGATCTTGTAGAGCCTCAACTTCCTTCTTCTACACCCTTCCAAATAAGGGGCATTATTTGATATATTGTAGATAAGGTAACCTCTACAAGTATTTTATCCTCCTTAACTTGGAAAGATTTGGGTTTTCCCAAGATTGTGTCAGCTATCTATGAGTTGCTGACTTTCAACAAAAGTCTTTCACGGGAGCCCTAGACTCCCCCATCATATGTTTCTTAAAACAACATCACCAATTCTTGGTTAAGCTCTTTTTTGACTCCATCAAAAAGAGAAAATATTGCCGAGTGAAATTGTCTCTTTCACACTCGTTAATTGGATTTGAAAGGACATATATTTGGTGTAATTTTAACCCTTTTTTAGACCAAGTAGAATTATTTAGAAAAATGAATACTTTAGTCACTAGTCGCTAGAAGAGTTCTCCTGGGTATTGTTTTATACTTTTTCGGGCCTAGGGGACTAAATTTACGAAAAAGGACATTCTTTGGATTTAAGTTGTAATTGCATCTCATTCTCTTGCTTATAGTATTGACCCTATTTATAGTTATTGCTTTTGCATTATAAGCTAATTATCACATCATTTTGCATCATCAGCCAAGTAGAGACTTGTTTATATCCTTTGCAGCTTGACATCATGTACCCTACAAGGAAACATCCCCCGAGTGTCCATATACTGCATGCACCCCCTTACATTGAGCATAAGTTTGTTCAACTGTTGGAACTAGTTTCTTACTCATGACACTTGTTTCCTCCTCTATTTCATAGCATTCATTTTTTTATGAAAAGAAAAGATGGGAGAGAAAAGAATATTATCTCATGTTAGCAGTAGTCGTGTCGCCTTTGAACAGAGAAAAAACTTTTGAGTCCACTTGTCATACAAATTTTGGGTTTATCATGCTATTAAGAAGTTGAGCTCATTACTAGAGTCTACTCCCTTGACTAGTTACTTTTCTAGTCCCTGTGGTGAGTTTGATTGGTTCCTCCTACATCACAAAGTTTCATTATTGAGTCAATGTTGCCAAAGTCTTCCATATATCTCATGCTCTTGTTCAAAGGACATACTGTGTCGACCATTTCTCAAAAATATTGACTTTGCATGTCATCCATACCCTTAGTATGTCTCAAAGTTACATGAATTTTTATCCCTATCGTGCACCCTGGTCCTACTTTCATTATTAGTAGGTAACCTTGAAACCAACAGTCGACATCTCCTCATTGGTCTTTGACTAGGGGGTTTCCTTTGTGTTCGATGACAAGAAATATATTCACACATTGGGATTCATGTATTATCTTTGATTCCATTAGCCTTATTGGTGCTTTCCTCTCCTTTGTCTACAATTTTCATTATTGGATGTTATTCATAGGGTCTTTTTCATGCACTATTTGCATCTGGTGCATGCGAGAGATGCACTGGATCGTTGGTTCATGAGCATGTTCTTCTTATGAGTTCCTCCAAATCATTAAGATACTTCTTTGTACCTTGTGATGACTAATGGGAGATTCCTTAATTCTCTCCTTTCAGTGGGTCTCCTTGCATTGAATTCAACCCATCTATTATGGAAACAAGGCCTAGAGTCCTATGAGTACCTAGAGGCTTTTAGTCACTAGTGGAAGGTTCTCTTGCCATCAACGTTTGGGAATACATCAATGTCGCCCGATTGATGGATTCTTCAAGTCTTTTACCTCATCTCCTTTATTCACACTTGTAATAATGTACTCAGAGCCTTGATACCTACTTTCATTATTGCTAGGTTGTCTTGGGTTTCTTAATGGTATACCTTAATGACTGGTAATCAAATGAAGTATCATTATGTTCAAACTCGAATCCTTTATTCACATGATGTAGGCTTGAACCTTTGTTGGATCATGTAGAAGACCTGAAGACAATAGTTATAGTCGTATATTTCTTGAGTTGTTGCTATCATTTCATTGGAGCAATACCTATATGAATTCAATGATCATAGGAGATCAGATTGTACTCCACTGTATACATATAAATTCATATTGATTTTGAGACTGGTTTTCACTGGGCCTTGTTCGTGACTATGCAAGCCTATGGAATGTATCTACCTTTGTATTTCCTATTCATGGCCATAAAAAATTGTTTGTTATATTTCCACATCGATCTGTAATGTAATTCAAATTGGCATCCATGTGAACAAAGCCATTATGGATTGTAATATTCTTATGAGCAACTAGTTCATCCAGCTAGGTCTCCATTACTCCACTTCTATGAATTATAATGTATTTCGTCCATCACAGATACTCCTATGACCTCATACATTAAGGGGGATCTGTTATAGAAATATTTTCCTCACCCCATGCAACTTGCTCAAAGGCCTTTTCCATTTCCCTATGTAGACTTGAAGTCCCTTTTTGCAATTCTAAGAGCTAAAAAATATATGTTTCCACATATATGCTCCCTAATAGCTATACAACATGTGTATATGTAGGTTGAACCATTACAACCTGCGTACATCTATTTTTGTGCCAAAAATTAAAAAATGGTGTTGGGTTTCCATGTCACATCACGAGATCCATGATTGTTGACTTTCCATATACTAGAAACATTCTGAATTGACCCTTCAGTTCCATTTGAAGGCTATAAATGGGCCATATCCAAGTTGTGGAAAAGAGGAAGAATTCAACTTTGAGAGAAAAGTTACTCTGGAGAAATTATTCACTTCATATTGAGTCTGCATCTCTTTGTCCTTTTAGAGAAATTATTCACTTCATATTGAGTCTGCATCTCTTTGTCCTTTTAAGTATGAACACATTATTTATCCCCCAAGCTCTCCACTCTTTGATGGAGATACTTATTATCTCTCTTATATGATCTTGCCTTTGGTGGAGGATTGAAGTGGTGGAGGCCCAGCTCGAAGGGACTTAGTTTCTCGGTTTCGAGCGTGTCGACATAGAAGTTTGTCATTCATACACTTTTGTTGATTACATTTAATAGAAATACTCTTTTCTCATCCAATTAATGTCTTGCAAATGTTTGAATTGTTATTCCATGGGAATATTTGTTATTAATATTGATAGATTATGATATTATATATGCTAACTTTATATATTATCACCATATGACTGTGTATCTTGTTTTTTGAGGACAAGTTACAGGTATATATATTTTTGTCAAGTGATTAACGATGTACTTCATCGAACATTTGAATGAGGTAGGCTCTTTATCTCTTCTTGTTAACATGTTTGCTTATATAGCATAATTGATATTATAGTTAATTTCTACAGTCATTTTTGTTTGTTGTGGTTTACCCTATGCCATAGACTGATTTTTATCATAACACTGGGTGAAAACCATGAAAGTGATGATTGATGCTATGTGATTCATTTCGTTGGTTTCAAACCCATTTCTACACCCTTGTGAGCATCACCTGATGCAATGAGTGCTAAGTGGACTATTAAAATCATGAGAATTTTTGGTCATTTGAGACTAATACTCATGGATATGGGTCATTAATGAGTTACACTACTCAGTTAATCCAAAAAATGATATCTAATATATTATCTTATCACAAATTATCATATATGGAGGTATTCCATTCGTATCAAGCCTTATACAATTGAGTCAATAATGAGATATTTGATATAGACTCTCAAAAAATTTCACAGTTGCACATCATGCCCAAATCTCCTTTTGACCCAGGTGGATCTTGGTGGCCATCCACCTTTTCCATTGAATCAATATTTCAAGCCTATGGTTTTAATAAACCATGACATTCACCCTTTTGATGTGGAATGGAATGTAATGTCATCTTCATTTTTTAATTAAAAACATCATGTAATGATTTCCTAGTGGTATTATGTACATGATTACAACATAGTGTTAATGCACCAGATCTCATTAGAACTCTACAGTTAAGAACACTTGGGATAGAGTAGTATTAAGATGGGTGATCCCCCCAGAAGTCCTAGTGTTTTACATGCCTATGGAGTTTGATAAACTTAGACTAATTTATCTTGCATGCATAATGGGAATTTTTCTCCTCTCACTCTCTCATATATAATTGAGGTAAAGGAGGCCTCTTAAGAATCCAATGGAGTGTGATGTAAATTGTTTTTCAAATAGAGCGTATCCAACATCTCTTTATTTTAAGAGATAATCTACCCGATTCTACCAATTTGTGTTCTATAGTGTTTTTCTATCTTATTAAATAGTAGAAGTTGGGTTTCACTTTATTTATTTGTTATCTTCTATATTTTTGTGTATTTAATTGTTATATCTCCATTATATTTCTTCCTTCATGTCATTCTCAAAACAATCTTGATCAGTGGTATCAAAGAATTCTACTCCTTGTCATTTCTCAAAGAAGGTCCTCGACGAGGTCAAGGTATAGATATTTAGGTCTTGATCTATTTTCACTTGAGGAAAACCTCTCTCACTATCCCAAGCGAACTCCCATGGAAGAAGAAATATAGATGAAAGAGAAGGAGATCCTTTCAAGAAGTTTCGAGAGGAATCCCTCGTGTGACAAAGGAATGAGATGATGGATAATTTCGCTCATATCTTTCGAAGACTATTGATGGTGGCGACCAGGGAGTCTTCAATAAGCAACCATTTGGGAGGTGAAAGACCCTTCAAGGTACAATTCAATTTTGATATCCCCTTATTTGAAGGATAGATAGATGAA
>CBVK0102612372.1:0-19018 GCA_900067695.1 Picea abies
AACCGCTCTTCCGATCTCACTGTTGATTACTATTAAAGTATATACTGTGGTTAAAAGTACTAAGATTTCTCATTACTAATTCACCCCCCTTCTTAGTAATCCATTATGTAGCATTGTTCTACTCATATGTGATTACCATTTTGGTATGCTTCCTCAATGACACAGATTTTTATAGGATTAGAATTCTAGAACAATGCAAACTCGAAAGCATCTTCTAATGCATCTTATTGATTCCACTCTTCCATAATTTTTTCAATAACTCCTAGGTTAGCAGATATATGTGTCCCTTGCATCATCACATGGTGGCCATCTCAATTCTCTAGAAGTTCCTTCCACCAATACAAACTCTTGACTTCTCCACATCACCACACTCTCTTGATATTCTTTTGGGGCCGACCAAATATCCTTCTCACACTTATCTCATACTTTGCTTTGTCCCACACTCTAGATGTAGCTTACGTTCACATCCTCTTTTCACAACTTTTGTCTAGCATGGAAGTTTTCCATTAATTCCTACTACTAATTCTCTACTATCTCTACATGCTATTGTTGTCACTTCTATCATTCTCTTTCGAAATATGTTAAATTTACCATCACTAATCCTTTAAGCAACTTATGACATCGACTCCATCATCAGGTCCTCCCACCATACCACCACCCTTCGCGGGGCTTATGCTTCCATATTAACGAGGCTTGGCAGCATGCCTCCTTCCACCATCAACATTTTTATCCACATTGGTATTTCTTCAATAAATATTCCACACGATCCGTTCTTAAAGAATTACGACACCTTATTCAATGAGTAATGAAATTCTATTATAAACTATAATGTGTATGCTTCCACTACACCTTTGTACTATAAATCAATTGCTCGAGTCAATTTATGGTTATACTTGTTGAATCTTTAGCAAGTTTTCAACAATGCACTCAACTCTTAACTGTGGAAGTCAATGCCGATGCTTCTTCATAAGTCTTTCTAGTCATTCATGTAAGTTTGCTAGGAATTCCACCTAGAAAATATCATGTAGACACTCAAACAAGTATTTCTCTTTAAATCTTGTAATTTCCACTTTCACATAGGCACTTTCTTGACATGCAAACTCATGAATTATTTCTTCTAACCAAATATGAATTTTGGCTTTCACCGACCTCCACCGCATCTTCATTACTCTACATTAGTGAAAGTTCCTATAATGAAGCCATGTTGTTAGCTCTATGATGGACATGGGGTCCACATAAGTTGTCCAACACAGGCCCACTATAGTCAAGTGTGTTGTCATATTCAACCTTAAAAAATGAAGGAGGTCTCACATGAGGTGTGAATGATAATTGTTGTAAGGTCTTTGGCTAGAAGCGTGTGAATACCCTCGCCCAAGTCCTCGAGGAGACAAAATTCGGGGTTACTTCGACACCCAAGGATCACACTAGTTGGGCAAGTTGGCACCTTGTGCGCATGAACATACCAAGGGGATTTCCCAAGCACAAGGCAAAGCATGGGGCAGAAGCAACCAAGAGAAGGGGCACACCAAAGAGGTTGGGGTGCGTCGACATGAGGAGCACACCCAAGGTTGGGGTGTGTTGGTCCCAAGGGATGTGAAGGTTGATAAGTGCATGGGTTTGTTTGGGTGCACTGGGTCTATGAAGGGGCACATCGATTAATTTTGACGCATTGGTCCATGAAGGGGCATGAGACACCCAAAGGATGTGATGATTCGTGAAGGTGACGTTTGGAGTCCATATAAAAGAACAAGGGTGCACAACCAAGAGGACACAACAAGGAGAAAAAGATCAGAGTCAAGGTTCTATAGTAGACTTGGACAAAGAGAGGTGAGCCCCCTCAAGGAGCCAAGTTGCTCCACATGGGAGGACTTGTGTTTCCTTGAGGAAATTAAGTGGACAGAGTTGGGGTGACCTTCTTTGGGAAATGTTTGGGGAATTCTTGTCACAGGTATGGGTGAGGCATGCTATGAGACAGAACTGCAGGTCTGTGTGAAGTCTTATGATAGAGAAGATATAATGAGATTGTGGGGTGCACTGTAGGAGTTGCGAAAGTTGTTATGACAGATGAGTATTGGTGTGATGAATCTTTGGATGAATGTCTTGGTGAGGTGAGGCAAGTCATGCGACTCTACCCAAGTTGTAAACTGAGTCGACAGTGCTCATATTATAAGTGTTTTGCATTAATAAGACTTAGTCGTGTGTTAGGCACGTTTTATGCCACCTACACTATATTTGTGTGTCTCTTGTTTGTTTCACAAGTGTTCTCTTTGTTTCATGGATGTATGCTTAAATGACTAAGTGTTAAGTTGTTAACAAATTGTCTAAGTATACAAGAGTTGCACTAGAGTAGGAGTGTGACTCGCATGTATCCTATAATAGAGTATGGGTATGCTCTAGGTGAAGAAGCATAGTTTAGAAAAAGAATCCTTGATGTTGCCAAGCAACCAAGCAAGAAACATCGGGGTGTTGCACACCCTCAAGAGGTGCACGATCGCAAGATTCGGAAAAGCATCTCATGGGGACATGACAAATGGTATCAGAGCTTATATGTCGCAGATTTTGAAGAAGGGTTGGTGAGCTCTTCACCACTATCTTGATGATTGATGGTATCAAAGTTTGAAGAATGCTCTACTAACAAGGTGGTGACAATGATGATAAAACACAAAAATAAGGTAGTTTGTTGCAGAGACAATTCAGTGGGAATGTTTGCAGACTTGGTGAACACTTCGGTGGAGTGAACTGGATCATCGCAAAGACTTTGCATAAGACTTATGACAGAGGTTTCGGTTGACAATGCGGTGGAAGGTTGATCTAGATGCACCCCTTGTATAGACCGAGAGTAGATTTTGTGGTGAAACGAAGCACTTGGGTAGAGTGGGTGGTCGCAGAACTCATCACAAACTTCATTGCATAATTTGTCACAGAGTTGATCGCAAAGGTAGGTTCGACGCAAACTTGGTGAAGGTTCGATAAGGTGGACTGACCAGTCATAGAGACAGTATGGACATAGACTTGGTTGGTTTGATTTGTGACGGAAGTAAGTGTCAAACCTATGTGCACACCTTGAGAAGACCAAGCACAGAGTCCACCAGGTGAACCAAGCACTTGGGCAAGGCAGACGAACACAAGACTTCTCACAAATCTAATCGCAAAAGTGATAAAAAAGGGTGATCCCAAAAGTGACCGTGAAGGGGGGCAGTTATGGTTTGTAGCAAGTGGAAGCACCTAGGTGAGTTGGATGACTTGAGACGACCTAGAGAAAATTCACAACAAGGCAGTTGGTTGGGCACATTTTCATCATGCCATCTTTGTGCCATGCATTTCCAAGAATAACAATTGAGTCGAGTTGGGTTGTTGGACAAGTGGGTCAACCACAAACTTCAGATGAGTTAGCTCTTCTTAGAGTTACGCAAGTCAATTAACAACAGTATGAATTGGTAGTCGGGTGGTGTGTGCACGGTGCCTTGAAGCGGAAGTAGTCAAGGTGTGGAGATGGAAGAAAATTGGAGATAAGTTTGGCCAGTTGCATGAGAAGTTTGGGACTTAGAAATATTTCTAAAGTGGATGGATGGACTCAACATCGTATTGCAACGAAGGAGCTATGTAGGTTTGTGGAGTTGCGCACAAGGATTGAGGGGAGTTCATGTGGAGAGTTAGTTGCTTCGGCAAGTGGAGGTCCAGGACAATAGAATTGAACCATAGGTGCAACCAAGAATGTCATTGGAAAGGTATGGTTGGTTTTGAGATCTTGTGTTTCCTAAGTGTTGCAGTGAGTTCTTTGAAGGGAAGTCAGATGACTTGGTGGTTCAAGTGTAATCCGTTTCTTTGATGAAAACTGACAAACTTGAGGTTGATTCAAGTGGTGTATATTCGAAGAAGTCATGTAGCAATTTGGGATGCCTTGATTTGGGTGAATGTGCGAAGAGCTTGGGGCGACCTACTTGGACGAGTCTCATGGTGGACTTAGGCAGATTTGGATGCAACTATGGAGGTGACTTGAAAATTTTCCTAACTCTTGGATAAGCTACCTTGGTGTGTGAGTGCCTTAACCAAATTTGTTGGGTCATGCGATGACTTGACAATCATGATGATAGTGCCAGAGTTTGGATTCTTGTGGAGGTGCAAGGAAATTTCTTTCTAGGAGATGGGTGGAGTCAACAAAGAAGTCGACCAAGAACCATTGATAGTCAACTTGAATGGGAAAAATGCAGACCAAGTGACTTTGGTGGAGTTCACTTGCCTTTGGTTTGGGACATTGGATGAGGCAAAGTGTAGCTTGGTGACTTGCGAATGATTGTGCGATGACTCAGAGATTCGGGAAGGAGTTGGTTGAGGTTGGAAGAAGTATTGGTTCAAACGTGCTTGAGGCATGGAAGTTTTTCGAGGTGAATCGTTCTACTTGGAGCACTTTGGACAGTTCGTTGGGACATTTTGAGAAGTGTAGGTGCGTTGGCCACACTCATCATAGATATTGAGTTGCAGAGAGGTGAATTGACAAAAGGAGGTGAGTTGAGGACATGCCTTGGTTTGGAGGATTGTGTGGTCAGGCAGATTGCAACATGAAGAGATTACTTGGGCATGGGTGTTTTCTCTTGTCTTGGGAAGTAGGGTTGAGGGTGAAGCCTAACCATTCCAAGGAATAGAGAGGTATATGCAACATCATGGTTGGGTGATGGATTAGTGGGGCAAAGAAAATCTAGACGTATGGTTCTTGTTATAGATGGGACACTTCATATCCGAAGACATAGATGAAGATGGGTAGAATTCGACCAAGGAAGTGAGACTTGTGGACTTGATCGTAGTTTGAGTCACAAGGGTAGAGTTAGTTGGATGTGCAAATACATGATGATTTCCCTTGACTCTTCACAAACTTGGATGCAATGCGGACTATGTGTAGAAGATTGTCTTACTGTACCATGAGGTGGACAATGGAGACAAGTTGTCGCAAATGACTTTATTTTGGGGTGATTTCATAGTACAACAAGGTGAGGGGTGACCTTATCTTAGTCTAAGATTGTAATGTCCCCAACCACCCAAGCTGGGACCCGTCACACAGACTCTTCCAACTTCAACTCTGATACCGCAATGTAATGTCCCTAGCCACCCCAGGTTGGGCCACATCACACAACCTCAACTTCTTTAGCTCTGAGCCAACAAAACTGTAACATCCCCAACATACTACTTAGCAATGTTACTCTAAAATTTCACTGTGCAAATTCTACTTCTAAACATAAGTTCACATGGTATCACTTGAAGTAACGCGCTCAGCCTAATTTGAGTCACGCCACACAACTTATAACAACGGAAGTAACATTTTCCTTTTAACACAACCTTAAGTAGCGGAAGTAACTCGATAATTGCGTGCACTAGCATACCGATCACACAACACAACCGTGTGCACAACCATATTGGCATCATGTGCCAATTCTAATTTCGTTATGCGCAGAGTCTATTTCCTTGAGCGCACACACAAATTCCAGTCTCTTGTGCACACAAGCTACTTTTATGTGCACCCAACTACCCAATCCTCTTCTTGAAGACTCATAACCACAATCACCTAATTAACTTAACATGCAAGGCTATCATCAACTAACATACTTGTGCACAACTACAAATACAGGTTATAAGCACCATACTTACATGTGTAAGCAACATTAAACAAAATAATAACAATTACTGATATGCGACTACATACAAGAATTAACCCATATTAAGCATAGAAAAATATGCACACAGTAAACAAGACAAGCACATAAGAACACTTATCTTTTTTGGAAGTCACAAACTGCGCGCATAACTCAGACGTTCATCCCAACCATAGACTATGTTGCTCATAAGCTTTCAACAACAAGTCACCCTCGAGATGGGTCTTAACTCCACCAGGGAAAAAATGGTTCCTAGTGACAAGCTAAGGTCTTATACTCAATAAAATTTCTCTATCCTAAGTGCCTGCTATTGCAACTAGCCTACAGTCCCTCATTCCCCACGCGCCTGACACACCCAAGGAAGTGTGCTTCTTCTCTGCTCAATAGTCCTTCGGTTGCCCCACTTCCCTTTCTAGGGTTATCAACAACAGACCAAATAGGAAGTCTTTGTGCCCTGTGACTAATGCTCAGTGCACCATGGAACAATTCTCAACAATACTCTCACCTGGAGAGTATGCTCACGAGTCTGACAACCACTTCTCAATAGCTAATCTCTCACCTAGAGAGATTTCTCACAGTTTGTCAACCTAACTCCTCGATAGTAAAACTGTGATTACATCCCTTCAACTCCTTATGAGATTCTCTATGCAAATAAGGTAATAATCAGATTTTCCATATAGTCTGACCCCTTTCTTCTCATGAGAGCATGCAAACATGAATACTCTTCTGAATAATGGATAATAATGCAATAATAATACCCAAAATAGACTAAGGAAAACAATATATATTGCATGCCTTCCACTTGACACTTGTCACCTTCAAAAGTAGCTTTGATCCACTTGGTGACTCGTTCCCTACCCTCGGGAACTTAGGATAAATAATATATTTGTAAGGTTACACATTTCAGAAATATTATTAAAATATTCCCCCCTTTTCCCTTTTTCGGTGGAGTTGGATCCCCATCTCTTTTCATTTGAGTCTATGTGCGCGCAACGATGCAATATTATATTAATAACCATGATTATATTTACATGGATAGGTGCATTGGCCTACCTGCGTCCCGACTCACCAGCCTCATAATCACATAGGCTCTCCGACCTCAATATATATATGTATATATATATAACTTAGTTTTGCACTCACTTCCAGGTCATTCCCGCCCACTTACTCAAGTTCATGCAACATAGTGTAATGTGTGGACTTACCCAGGTGCATGAAACACATAAAATGTGTGCACCCTGCCTTTGATAACACTTCTCTATGCACTACTCAGATGCAGGCAACACCAAAATCAGGTGGTAATGGCTTACCAACCTAAATGTACATTTACATTACAATTAATACCAACAGATCACTAGCCTATATGTACAATTACAAAGGGTTCTAGATCAAGGACATTACATTCCCCTCCTCCTTATTTATGCATTGTCCTCAGTGCATCATATACACATGTACATACAAAACTTCAATTTTTTTAAAAAAGACGAGGATACTCTGTCCGCATAACATCCTCCCGCTCCCAGGTTGCATCTTCAAAACCGTACCAGGTCCATTGGACCTTTACCAGCTCCATGGCTCGATTCCGGAGTTGCTTGATTTTCCAATCCAACATGAAAACCAATTGCACTTGAAATATGCCTTTTGGCTCCACTCGAATCACATTCCAATCAATAATATGATTAGCATCAGGTACATACTTCTTAAACAATGACACATGGAAAGCATTATGAATACATAAGGACACAGGAAATGCAACCATATACGTGACAAGACCAATCCTCTCTAGGATTTCAAATGGCCCACAATAACGCATTGCTAACTAAGAACACTTTCCCAACTTCAGGGAATTGCGCCTGGCCTTCACTTTCAAAAACATGTGATCACCCACTTTAAACTCTCTGTGGGTTTTGCCTTTATTTGAGCAACTTTTCTGCCTGTACTGGGAAGATTTTAAATTCTACATGATCATTACCATATGTTCCTCCATTTCCCTGAGCAAATCTAGCCCAACTACTGCGCGGTTTGCTAGGTTGTCCCAACTCACTCGTGTGTTGCACTTTCTACCATGAAGAGCTTCAAATGGGCTCATCTTTAAATATGCCTGATACCCATTGTTGTAAGAAAACTCTACCAGATGCAAGTAGTATTCCCACTTCGATGGCTTATCCATCACATACATCATCAACATGTCTTCAATCACTTGATTTACCCTCTCTCTTTAACCATCTAACTCAGGGTGATATGTTGTGCTGAAATTTAGATTTGTCCCAAATCCTTTAAATAACCCTTTTTTAAAGTTTGAAGTGAACTTGGAACCCATGTCAGACACAATTGTCTTAGGTACTCCATGCAGCTTGACAATTTCTCGCATGTAAATATCAACAATGCCAATTGCCTTGTGTGTTGACTTCACTGGAACAAAATGGGAAACTTTAGTAGTCTTGTCCACCACCACCATAACAGAATCATGTTGCTTAGCAGTCCTGGGCAACTTAGTTATGAAGTCCATGGTCACCACTTCCCACTTCCACTCAGGAATGGGCAAGGGCTGTAGAAAACCAACTAGATGTTTGTGATCAACCTTGACCTTCTGACATTTGAGACATCTCACAATAAAATCCATAACTTCCTTTTTAATACCTGGCCAAAAGTATTGCTTCTTGACCGTGAAAATGGTCTTCTGGTAACCTGGATGTCCATCTTAAGGAACCTTATTCATCTCTAACAATATCAAGTTCTCCAACTCCTGATCATTCGACACATAGAATTTGCATCTTTACATGAGGATCCCATCCTCTCTTAGTTAGTAACCTTCCAACTTCTGATGCGACAAACTTTACTATAAATTTTCCTTTATGTCCACATAACGCAGATCTAATTTGGCAACTTACAAAAATCTCTTGCACAAATATGTCTAGTACATGCTAATGGCTGTAGCATGCATCTCATGCACCCTCCTGTTGTGTGTGTTAGCCACCTTGTTCTCTTTTTGTCTGGTATGTTTTATGTCGAAGTCATACTCATTGAGGAAATCTAACCACTTGCTTTGTCTAGCATTCAAACTTGGTTGTCCAAACAAATATTTCAGACCACAATGGTCTGTTCTCAACTCAAATCTTTTACCCATAAGATAATGTCGTCACATATTCAAGACATGCACTATGGATGTCAATTCTAAATCATGAGTAGCATAGAGCCTTTCATGCTCTTTCAACTTCCTTGATTCATAGCATACCACATGTCCATTCTGACTCATGAATCCTCCTAGTCCTTCCTTGCATGAATCCGTGCACACAACAAAGTTTGCACTAGGATCAACAATCCTCAAAACCGGCACACTTGTTAACAAGATCTTCAAGTGTTGAAAACTCTTTGCACAATTTGGAGTCCATTCAAATCACGAACCTTTCTTTTGCAAAGATGTAATTGGATGCACAATCTGTGAGGATCCTTCAATAAACCTTCTATAGTACTCTACTAGTCCCATAAAGGATCTCAGTTTTGCAACATTTCTTGGTGTTGGCCATTCCTCAATGACTTTTATCTTCGTTGGGTCCACAACTATTCCTTCTTCTGAATTGATATGACCCAAGTAATGAATCTGTCTCTGGTAAAATGAACACTTACTCAACTTTGCATAAAGTTGATGCTCCCTCAATACCTACAAAACCATCCTCAAGTGTTGCTCATGCTCTTCTTCAGATTTTGAGTAAATAAGTATGTCATATAGAAACACAATGACAAACTTATCTAAGTAACTCCTGAAAACTCTGTTCATCAAACACATGAAAACAACTAGTGCATATGACAACTCAAATGATACCACTGTAAACTTTTAATGACCATACCTTGTTTTGATGACAGTCTTACTGATGTCTTCCTCTTTTATTCTCACTTGGTGATATACAGATCTAAGATCAATCTTGGAAAATATCCTTGCGCCCTTAGTTGATCAAACATATCATCTTTCCTTAGTAAGGGATACTTGGTCTTCACAATTACCTTGTTCACCTATTTGAAATCGATACAAAGTCTCAACATACCATCCTTCTTCTTCATGAATAAAAATAGCGCACCCCAAGGCGACACACTTGGGTGTATATACCCCTTCTTCAGAAGCTCTTCAAGTTGCATCTGCAGCTCTTTCAATTATGGCGTACTCATCCTATAAGGAGTCTTGGATACAAGTGTTGCTCCCGACATTAGATTTATAGAGAAATCAATATCTCTCTTTGGAGGAAATCCCAATATCTCTTTAAAGACATCCTCATACTCTTTCAATACTGCGCAATCTTCAATACTCGACACTTTATCCTTAGGTGCCTCTTCCATGTGCGTTGCAAATACTTAACATCCTTTCCTGTAACTTTTCTTCAATTGTAAGGCTGAAATTTCTCTAACAGTCACATCTCTTGGAATGCCTTTAATTGTTCTCAAATTTCCCTGCTCATCCAGGAAAGTAAATTCCTTATTGTAATTGTCCAGGACGACATGGTGCTCGTCCAACTAATCCATACAAATGAGGCAATCATATGATCCCAAAGGTATAATATTCAAGTCAAACTTTGTGTGTAGTCCATTCATCTCCATTGGACATTCCTTAACCATCTCATTAATTTTCCTTTCTACTCATGTAGCTAAATACACCATCCAAGGTTTTCCAAGCTTGCTTCTCAGAAATTTGAATCTTTCCACCATATTAGGATCTAGATAACTATGACTATCTCATGAGTCAATTAAAATAACAATGGGTTGGTCATTAATCTTACCTTCTACCTCGATCATGTGTGACTGAAACTTAGCTTGTATGTTATCCAACGCTACATAAATCTTTGGCACATTTCTACCCATGTCCTCCATTGTCATAACTTGTTGAACATTGTGCACAATCCTTCCTTTATCACCTCTTTGAGGTAAATCTATGCAGATATGATTTCCGCCACAACCCCAACACTGCATAGGTTGTTGCCTTGAATTTTGTCCTAATATTTCTGACGTTTTGGGCTCCTAGAGGGTTGATTGTCTGTCCTTGCGTAGTGTTTCTGAAAAATGATGGCTTAGCCCCCTTCTTCCTTTGTTCCACCTTACTTTTCATCTTATCTTCCGAAGCCTTTTGGAAGATCGGTCTTCCCATTTGTTGCTCATAAAGAAATTTATCTCTCCTTATAGTTTCCTCCAACATCTTAGGATCATCATATTGTATCTTGTCACTGATAAATGATGTCAATCTACTCAGGTACCTTTGAATCTTCACTTGTTCATCCTTGATAAAAGGCACATATTTCAACAAATCTAAAAATATTCTTTCATACTCATCTATCATCATACTCCCAAGCTTGAGTTCAAATAACTCCTTATTTTCCTATCATAGTACATCTTGGTTAAATATTTCTTTTAGAAATACCGCTTGAACTCCCTCCAAGTAAATTTCTTCTCATCTATGTGTTTCACTTGAATATATTGATCCCACCACATTGATGTTTTCCCTTTTAGCTGTTAAGTAACAATTCTCATTTCCACCTACGCAAAATAGTTATGCAACTGGAAGTACTTCCTCATACCCAACAACTAGGTCTATGCATCCTCATCGTTTTTGTGCTCACTATCAAAGGTAGGAGGATTGATCTTATTCATTTATCCCTGTAGCTCATCCACCCGAGTCTTTCTCTTACAATTTCTGACATGAGATGGATTTGTTCTACTACGCACTTTCCTGAAAGAATGCTTACCAACACTTCTTTCTTCTCTTCTTTTCTTATCATGAGATATGTGACTTTTTGACCTACTCGATCCTGTCTCTTTATCCATTTTCTTTTCTATTATGTCTAGGCTCTACATCAATTTGATATTGAAGTCATCTTGATTCTCCTTGACTCTCATAATACTTCCATTATCAGCCTTATAGCTTTGGACATCTTTCTACAATCCCTTTATGGCTTCTACCAAGTTCACGTGCTCCTCCTTGGATTATGTACTATCATCACCCAACCCAACATACAATTCCCCGAATTTGTTATCAAGACTATAAGTCCTATGTGCATCTTCCATGCTTTTAACCTTCTGCACTGACTCTGTCCCGCTCTAATCACTGATAATTTTGCAAAATGTGCAGAGAACAAGATTTCTTAGATGAATTCATGAGATAAATTCATGAAAACTATGCACCGTCTTGTCATAATCGTTTCTTTTGAAGCTCATGCGTGCACTGATACTAAACACAAACCGATGCATGATGTCAATTTTCAACTTGTAAACTTCATATTAGTAATGCACATGCACCACAACTTTGTCCTTCACAATCCCAAACCTTTGGTGTGCACACCCACGCACCATTGTTTACTGTGCAATTCCAGTGCGCAATCTGTAATATCATAAACTTAGCATGCGCATCTGCATATTCTTACTTAATGCGCACCATGGCCACACTAAAATTCCAAATTCGGCCCATGCAGGTTCAATGTTGAACCAATCTATTCACAACTTCTTGTGGGTCTCTGGCCTATGCAGGTCCAGTGTTGAACGAATAGCTCTAATACCAGAATGTAATGTCCCCAACCACCCAAGCTGGGACTCATCACACAAACTCTTCGAACTTTAGCTTTGATACCACAATGTAATGTCCCCAGCCACCCCAGGTTGGGCCATGTCACACAACCTCAACTTATTTAGCTTTGATCCAACCAAATTGTAACATCCCCAACATACTACTGAGAAATGTTAGTCTAAAATTTCATTGTGCAGATTCTACATCTAAACATAAGTCCACGTAGTATCACTTGAAGTAACACACTCAACCCAATTTGAGTCTCGTCACACAACTTATAACAATGGAAGTGGCATTCTCCTTTTAACACAACCTTAAGCAGCAAAACTAACTCAATAACTGTGCACACAACCATACTGATCACACAACACAACCGTGTGCACAACAATCTTGGCGCCATGCACCAATTTTGATTTCATTGTGCGCAGAGTCTATTTCCTTGAACATACACACAAATTCCATCCTCTTGTGCACACAAGCTACTTTTCCGCGCACCCAACTACCCAATCCTCTTCTTGAAGACTCATAACCACAATCACATGATTAACTTAACAGGCAAGGCTATCATCAACTGGCATACTTATGCACAACTATAAATACAGGTTATAAGCACCATACTTACATGTGAAAGAAACATTAAATAGAATAACAACAATTACTTATATGCCACTACGTACCAGAATTAACCCATATAAAGCATAGACAAATATGCACACAATAAACAAGACAGGCACATAAGAACACTTATCTTTTATGAAAGTCACCAGCTACGTGCATAACTCAGACGTTCCTCCCAACCATAGACTTGTTTGCTCATAATCTTTCAACAACAGGTCACCCTCAAGCTGGGGCTTAACTCCACCAGGGAAAAAAGGGTTCCTAGTGACAAGCTAAGGTCTGATACTCAACAAAATTGCTCTATTCTAAGTGACAAATATGCACATAGTAAACAAGACAATCACATAAGAACACTTATCATTTATGAAAGTCACCAACTACGCGCATAACTCAGATGTTCCTCTCAGCCATAGACTTTGTTTCTCATAATCTTTCAGCAACAGGTCACCCTAGAGCTGGGGTTTAACTCCACCAGGGCAAAAAGGGTTCCTAGTGACAAGCTAGGGTTTGATACTCAACATAATTTCTCTATCCTAAGTGCCCATTACTGCAACTAGCCTACAGTCCCTCATTCCCCACGCACCTATCCACCGAAGGAAGTGTGCCCCTTCTCTACTCAATAGTCCTTCAACTGCCCCACTTCCCTTTCCAGGGTTACCAACAACAGGTCGGACAAGAAGTCTTTGAGCCCTGTGACCAATGTTGAACGCACTAGGGAACAATTCTCAACAATACTCTCACTTGGAGAGTATGCTCACGGGTCTGACAACCACTTCTCAACTGCCACTGTCTCACCTCGAGAGACTACTCACGGTCTGTCAACCCAACTCCTCGACAATAAAACTATGATTACATCTCCTTAACTCCTTACGAGCTTCTCTATGCAGATAAGATAATAATTAGATTTTCCATACAGTGTGACCCCCTTCTTCTCACGAGATCCTGCAAACATGAATTCTCTTCTGAATAATGGATAATAATGCAATAATAATACCCAAAATACACTAAGTCCAACAATATATATTGCATGTCTTCCACTTGACACTTGTCACCTTCAATAATATCTTTGAGCCACTTGGTGATCCGTTCCCTACCCTCGGGAACTTAGGATAAATAATATATCCGTAAGGTTGCACTTTTCATAAATATCATTAAAATATTCCCCCCTTTTCCCTTTTTCGGTGGAGTTGGCTCCCACCTCTTTTTGTCTGAGTCTGTCTGCGTCCAAAGATGCAATATTATATTAATAACCATGATTATATTTACATGGATAGGCACACTGACCTATCTGCGTCCCAACTCACCAACCTCATAATCACACAGGCTCTCTGGCCTCAATACATAGACACACCCACACACACACATGTATAACTTAGTTATGTGTTTACTTTTGTTAAGGTTTAAGATATTATTAGAGTTATTTTCATTTCACTAGATAACAATAGCATAATATAGGATCACTGAGAAATACACAATCACAAGAGACACATCATTTATCTTGGGAAACCCTCATGGGGGAGAAAACCCAACAGAAAATTCCTTATTATAGATAGTCAATACAATGGCAAGAGATAACTCAAACAAATACAGAAAGTCCTCTCCCAAGAATGCACCTCTCTCTCTCTCTCTCTCTCTCTCTTCTCCAACTGCAACTCCGAAACTTGCTCCTCAAATGAACAAGTGAGTGTGTGTCTAAATGAGGTGTTATCCTCCTTATTTATACAACTCTGGCATGTGTGGATGTGTCTTTTCACTGGTAGGGCTGACTTCTCAATCTGGGAGGTTATAACCACCTTTAATATATTCTGGGGCCTCTTTAATATATTATGGGGCCGACTTCTTATTCTGCCTATTACAATTATGTTTTGACCAATCCACAAAAGGGGATTTGGTCTTTTACAATAGCCAACATGATCAATCTGCAATAGGGGATTGATCTAATGAATAATACAACAACAATAATTAGAATACACTTTGCAGTTACATAATTTCAACACCCCCCCTTAACAAGAAGGGTATTCTATAACAACATCGTGCGAGAGAGAGGACAACATCATCAACAACATCAGGTGGGTGAGAGGACAACATCATCAATATCATCTTGGAACACTGACTGACATATCTATAAATCATCGAAATTTTTTCTCATCATCAACACAACACAAAGGTTGGAGCATCATCATCCTCATCAGTATGAGGCTAAGGTAACATCATCATCATCTTCAACATTAAAGCTAAAATAATATCATCATCATCATCTTTAGCATTAAAGCTAAAATAATATCATCATCATCATCTTCAGCAAGGACTCAGGAGCTGAAGTGGCATCATCATCATCATCTTCAGCAAGAGGTTGAAGTGGCATCATCATCATCAATTGCATCGACATGGATTAGTATAACACTAATACATCCTCATCATCAATAATAGCACAAGGCTGATACAACATCAAAAGCAACAATATCACAACACAAAGGCTGGTAACACATCATCACAACACAAGGTTGGCAACACATCACAACACAAAGGCTGGAAACACATCATCACAACAAAAGGTTGGCAACACATCACAACAATTAAGCTGGCACATCATCACAACAATTAATTTGGCACACCACACAACAATTAAGTTGGAAAACACCACACAACAATTAAGCTGGAATCACAATACTAGACTGGCTTTACGTCACAACCATTAAGCTGGAAGCACAGTTCTAGGCTGGATTTACATCACAACAATTAAGCTAGAAGCACAGTATTAGACTGGCTTTATGTCACAACAATTAAGCTGGAAGCACAATACTCGGCTTGCTTTTTGTCACATCAATTGAGCTGGAAGCAGGGTACTAGACTGGATTTACGTCACAACAATTAAGCTGGAAGCACAGTGCTAGGAATATATCAACACAACAACTAGAATGGCTTTACGTCACAACAATTAAGTTGGAATCACAGTACTAGGCATATCTCAACACAACAACTAGACTGGCTTTACTTTACAACGATTAAGCTGGAAGCACAATACTAGGCATATCTCAACACAACAATTAGACTAGCTTTACGTCACATCGATTAAGCTGGAAGCACAATACTAGGCATATCTCAACACAACACTACTCCCCCTTTCGAGGGAGGTCATTTCAGACTATACCAAGCTTATCTCTAAAGTTCTCAAACTTTACACGAGATAGAGGCTTGGTCAACACATCGACAACCTGTTCATCTGTGCTAACATATTGGAGCTCTATGGCTCCTCTCTGCACCATGTCATGTATGTAATGATATCATATCTCTATGTGCTTCAAATTGTCATGAAATACATGATTCTTTGTCATCTTTATGCAGCTCTAGTTGTCACATACGATCATGGTTTCTTCCATCTCTAAGTCGAATAGACCAATCAACAAATTTCGAAGCCATATAGCTTCGCAGCTGGCAGAACACGCAACAATGTATTCTTCTTCCGCTGTACTGAGAGCAATGTTGGATTGCTTCCTACTTTGCCATGAGATCATGGCTGGTCCCAAATTGAAACAACATCCTGAAGTGCTCTTCCTGTTAGAGACTCTTTCAGCCCAATCTGAATTAGTGTACCCACTCAGTGTGAAATCTGAGATCACAATCTAATGTACCCTTAAGGTACCTCATCACATGTTTTGCAGCAACTAGGTGAACATGTCTGGGTTCTACCACAAACTGACTCAAGGTGTTCACGACAAAACATATATTTGGCTTGGTGTTCGTCAGGTACATAAACAATCCAATGATTTGTCTATATAGAGTGGCATCAATCAATTTTGACGAATTGTCGACCAGTAGCTTCAACTTCGTTTCCATGGGTGTATTCATGGACTTGCACTCCAACATGTCGAATCTCTTCAGGATTTCGACTGCATACTTCCCTTGGTTAAGGAAGATTCTCTCTGGGCTCTACCATACCTCAACACTTAAGAAATAATGCATTAGGCCAAGGTCTTTCATCTCAAATTCTATAGTGAACTTTTTCTTACTCTTGGTGATGATATTTTCTTCTCTAATTAAGAATAAGTCATCCACATACAGTAGCAATATTACCAGCTCATCATTCATAACCTTGAAGTAGAGGTTAGAATTAGTTTTACTCTTGGTAAATCTCGTCAGGAAACTGTCAATTCTGCCATATCAAGCTCTAGGAGATTGCTTCAACACGTACAAATCCTTGTTCAACTAGCAGACATGAGTCTTTCTATCTTCGATCTTCAAATCAATTTTTCTCATTACAATGTACCAATCTGGTACACTTGCTCAACTGCAACTCAATCTACACAATTATGTGCTTGCCCTATGTGCTTTCTGTAAGGCACTATCTGTCTCATTGTCTGGGAGTATGTCCTCTACTCTCTCTTCAACTGTTCCTTCTAGAATCTGGGACTCCACACCTACAGCTACTCTGAGGCTGAGAATGACTACTTCATTCTCACTGTGGCTGCTAAAATATGAGAGTAACTCCTCTTATTCTACCACGACAACAGTTTCATCTGAAACTAAGAGTGGTTCAATAATTGATATTGAAAATAGCAAATAGCTCTTCTTCTTTCATGGAGGTAAGTATATCTTTCATTGTAGTCATGTCTCCATGACCCAACTAGTGTACTGCACCAACTGCCACTCAGTTTTAAATATGGGGATTGCTCCCCCTGCATCTCATACTATATATGAATCATGGTTGTTCTGGTTGTCTTCATAAATACTAGAACTATTTCTTCAATAAGTGTCTCGTCATAGTCTTCTCCCTTTTGTTGGGAGAATCCTCTGGACATACATCAGGCTTTGTACATTTGCAACATGTTTGATCTATATAGATCAATATTGGAAGTCAATACTTACTTCTCTTCTCACGGAAGAATCCATATCCTAGTCTTTCTGACTGACTTCCTTCTTTGTCACTGAAACAAGGGAATCTTCCCAGGAGATTTCATATCTCTTAGAAGTTTCTGAAGCTATGATCTAGTCTTCTCACGACATTTGTCTCCCAGTCATGGAAGTTGACTCTTCATTTGATACTTTCTAAGATCAGACTTACTCTCGATTTATTCTGAGTTTATAAGGACTTCATCATCTCTTACAGGGTATACATGGTGTTGAATACCAAGTCAAGTTTTGCTTCACGTTCTAGTGTTCAGTCATTTTTGGAGCCTTCTGCTCCTTTCAGTCAATCTTCATATGAGATATTCTGAATCTCAAGAGATAGCTTCTTCTTCATCTTCTTTTGTACATAAATGTATATGGTCATGTACATAGTCTGCTTCATGTCTCATTTAATACGTTGCCTTCTACAACCTTCACTATAGCTTCCTCAGGGTTATTACCTGTGACCTGGAACAAGGTCAACAAAACAACAAGCAAGAATAATATCCTTTTGATAATAGTAGATAAAGCAATAACACGAGTAATCATCATAGTAGCTCCTTTAGAGCTATCATTCGTGGCTTGTCAAAAGCAAAGATCAAAAGTAAGAGATACAATACGAAATGAGGTCAACAATCTCATAGTGTTGTGATCAAACATTCCTTCATGGCAACCTAGAACTAACACATGAGGTTTCACCTGGGACCTGGAGCCTTGTCCTCAAGAATGAGTGCTTGCTTTTCTTCCAAGTCTCCTTCAATCAAGATGACGAGTGCTTTCTTCAACCTGTCTTCTGTACTGAGACGATACACTATCTTGACAGAAGGTTGGGTTAGAGGATAAGCTCTATGATCTCAACTTTTAATCCATCTAATACCTTGACTCAGAATTTGATCAAAGGTTAGAATGATGGTCATAGCTACAACATGAAACATTGATCAAAATAATGTCATAACAAATAGATGCATATCAGAATAATCACACCTGGGTTGCATCATTCCTCTAAATGTGTTGGATATTGAGATCCTTCTAGATCTATGGCAAGAGATACCTTCTCCTGCAAATGCCCTTTAAAGATTAAACGTTTAAACATGTGTGAGTACATACCTCTGATGGCATTTGTAGGTAGAGGCACCATCTGGTAGTAGCGGTAATGATCACCAACTCTTAAGAACTTCAAGGGTCACGACTGCAACTGGTACCACGACTGCAATTGCAACTGGTACTATGGCTGATACTGCAACTGATACTGCAACTGCAATTGATACTGCAATTGGTTCTGAGACTGCAACTGCAACTGTAAATTAGGGTTTTATGAGGAAAC
>CBVK0102612375.1:0-12846 GCA_900067695.1 Picea abies
ACTTGTTGTAAAGGGGTTTGTATAAAAGAAAGGTATAGATTTTGATGAAATATTTTCTCCTGTTGTTAAAATGACTTCAATTAGGACTATTTTAAGTCTTGTGGAAGTAGAAGATTTGCATCTTGAACAATTAGATATAAAAACATCTTTTCTCCCTGGGGATTTGGAGGAAGAGATTTATATGCAGCAACCACAGGGGTATGAAGTCAAAGGGAAGGAGAATTTTGTATGCAGATTGAAGAAGAGCTTGTATGGCCTAAAGCAAGTTCCAAGGCAGTGGTATTTGAAGTTTGACAGGTTTATGACAAAACAGGGTTATAGTAGATGTCATTCCGATCACTGTGTTTATTTTAAAAGGCTAGAAAATGGAAGCTATATTATCTTGCTATTGTATGTAGATGGCATGCTTGTTGCAGGGTCTAATATGCAGGATATATATGTGCTCAAGAAGAAATTAGCCAATTCATTTGCGATGAAGGATTTGGGAGCTGCAAAGAAAATCCTTGGCATGAGAATAACAAGAGACAAAAAAAATCGCAAATTGACATTGTCTCAGGGTGAGTACACAGAGAAGGTGTTGGAGAGGTTTAGAATGCAGAATGAAAAACCAGTTAGTACACTTTTGGTCAACCATTTCAAATTAAATAAGGAAATGTGTCCCAATACATAGGAGGAGATAAAATACATGTCCAGGGTCCCTTATTCATCAACAATTAGCAACTTGATGTATGCAATGGTTTGCACAAGACCAGATATTGCACATGCAATGGGAGTTGTGAGTAGGTATATGAACAATCCAGGTAAAGAACATTGGGAGGTAGTAAAGTGGATTTTCAGGTATTTGAGAGGTACTGCTACTCATGCATTATGTTTTGGAGGTTCAAACACTTTTATACAGGGATATGTTGATTCAGATATGGCAGGTGATAAAGACAACAAGAGGAACACCACCGGGTATGTTTTTACTATAGGTGGAACAATAGTAAGTTTGATTTCAAAACTGCAAAAGGTTGTTTCACTTTCAACAGCAGAGGCAGAGTATGTTGCTGCTACAAAGGCTAGTAAAGAGATGATTTGGTTACAAAGGTTTATGGAGGAATTGGGAAAGAAGTAGGAGAATAGCAAGTTGTACTGTGACAGTGAGAGTTCAATTCATCTTGCAAAGAACTCAAACTTCCATTCGAAGACTAAGCATATACAGTTGAGGTACCACTTCATACGATCCACCTTGGAAGATGGACATTTGAAGTTGGAAAAGATACACACTAGCCATAATCTTGCAGACATGTTAACAAAGGGAGTAACAAGAGAGAAACTGAGTTCAAGAATGAAGATGAAGATGAGAAATTTGCCAGGTCCAAGAAGGTTCAAAGTCTAGCATATATAACATTGGTGGATTTGTTGAGATCAGTCTCCAAGTGGGAGATTGTTGGTTGTGGAGCCTGATTATCTTCTTGATTATGAGGTCTTGTGTTTGTCATCTATGTTTATACCCCATGAAGACTTTACACCCCAAAAGTATGTACACTCTTCCATGCGGGGGAGTGCAGAGGGGGGGTACCCCATCTGCGGGGTCCAAGGGCAAAGCCTCGGAAGGAAAAATTGCCTTGTAAATGTATATTGTAATTTCATTGTAAATCTGGACCATTCATTATAAGGTCACAGATCTAACAGTAGAAATTATGTAAGGGTTTTTTGCAGGATGTTCCAATTCAACAATTTGTGCATAGTTTTTACACACCCTAGAGATAATATCAAATAATTGGTATCCATGGGAAAAAATGCAACAACAAATTCACCATTGGCCATAACTATGAGAAAATTTCTAGTTCTACCATACTTTCCAACTCCACAGGAAGGATAAATCGTTTGTTGGGGTGATTTAATGGATTCAATGTTTCTTGCGGTTGGGACACCTATGGTGTTTGACGATGTGTTTTGTAGAGGGGAACCTTGTAGAATTCAACTCCTTAAAGGGGACCCCATATGTTATCAGACAAATCAGTAGGTGCGGACACAAACTAATCTCCCTAGTTTCACCCCAAAACTAGAACAAAACAAGACAATATACTAAACTTTCCTTAGATTTCAGTTACCAAATAAGAAGAGGATCCAAAACATACCTTTTAATTGTTGTAGACTTGACCTTGCCAATGTGATCCCAGCTCTGTCATAAGGCTTATGGAGAAGTATATACAAATAAACACAAGCCAATGAAGACAAGAATAACATAGTCTATTCGATATGAAACTATGTATGTGATTAAGGAATCATACAATATGGACAAAAAACATTCAGATAGGAAAGAAACAATATATCTGTATTAAAGAATGTGGAAGAAAGATACAACCAGATGCCTTGATGTTGTCAGGTTCCTTCCAATAGTTCCTTGCTTCCCACACACTTATGCTCCAACGATTTCTAAGACTGTAAGTTTGAAGATACTAACAATATATTTTGACAACATAAATCTGAAGCCTATCATAAGCCCTTCTCAAAATCTTTTCTCCAAGCCGACACAAAAAATCTTAACTCCAAGCTAGCTAACTTTCCCCATGAGAACTCCCCTCCTTTTATAATCTTAAAAGGATAGGGTGATGAGGTTAGGACGATCCCATGAGATCAGGGATGCGACTCAGATCCAAACCGATCAGAGTCCACCTTACCCTCGAAGCTTCTATTCTAGAAGCATCGAGAAGATTCTCTTTTTCTTCATACGGGCAATCATTGCACCCTTAACACTGAGCAAAATGCGACAATGTTGTAGGCCACTATGGTGCAACCTACGTCGATCCTATATCGTCACATCCTTAACATTGAGCAAGGTGCGACGATCCTTCTTTACAAGGTTTTTTTACAAAGGAAAAGATAATTTCATCTCTCTTGGAAAGTTTAGCTTCATTATTCTTCAGGGATTAAGGCAATTGATCCTTTTAAAGACAAAGGATAGGTGTACATCATTAACGGTCATATGGGTGACAAAAATAATGTGTAACAATAAGCCCCCCAAAGTATGAAGTTAGAACAAAGTGATAGCTGAAATACTTTGTTGAGTGTGTGTTGCGAACAAGGAACACGTCAGTCAGAAACCTACCAACAAATAAGGAAATACAATATAATAATATATCATAAATGAGGCAGGCATTCCCATACTTAGAATACAAATGACTCAAAGAATAAATACCGACATGCAAAGATCCATGTCAAGTAAGACATGTCATGGCCACCAAACATACAGTGTGGATCCATGCTAATATGACTCAAATCTGAACATAGACACCAAAAATACACTGTGGATCTATGTGTTAAAGACTCAAATTTGAACATAGCCATGAGACATACACTATGGATCTATGCAATAGTACAATTTGAATATACTCCAATGCAACCTGAATCTGTCAGAAAAGATTCAGGGTCTTCATATCCACCACTCTATAGTACGAATCTAACCATGCGAATACATGTGTTGAAGTCTAACATGGTAGAAACCACTTGATTATCGGTCATTAGTGAATACCTTTATACCTTTAAAAAGTGTGAGGTAAATCACCATTAATGTCAATGACTCCCAAGGCACACTAGTACAATCCAATGGATGTGAATTTATGAGTTGAAGTCGAACACTTGGCGGAATCTCTCGATCAGGGGTCAATAATGAAAACCCACTGTCGAAAGTGAAGAAACCTGCCATTGAGCCATGCAAGTTCCAAGGTACTAATTAGATTCTAAGTCTAATTCTTGGATGGTGAGTCGAAGTCGTCAGGAAAAGACTCGTCACAGGAGGGCCTTAATATATTCCCCATCAATGACACGAAACAGGTAAAAAGGTTTGAAGTAGATCAGAGTAACAAGTGATTCAGGATTGACTTAGGGATGGCCAACGCAATAGAAGGATTAAGGACTGCAAAAATGGCCAATGCAATAGAAGGCTTTCCAGGTTGAACTTCTCTTTGAACGGTTGAACTTCTCTTTGAACATATTGATGACACGACAACTGTCTTGGAAACATCGACTCAACAACAGGGATCACAGACCAATTTGTAATCTTATAAAGGAGTATGATCAAGAGATAAGAGGATTTTCCAACCTAGACACAAAGCGAGTGAAAGGGTGTCACATTCAAAAGTGACCCTTCCATAGAGTACATGTTTAGATTCATTTCTTTCCCAATTTCCCCCCTCCATTTATGGTGAGTACCTCTTTATTTTTACACAAGCTTGGGGAGGATAACATATGCTTGAAATGTAAGCTCATCCTTTGGATGAGTTCCTCGAAGTATGTTTAACAAACCCTAGGAAGGAGTGGTTCGGTCCCATATGGGCCTTTCAATGTTTGTTTTACGAGTCTAAAGAAAGTAAACTCAGTGGTCTTTTCATATTTATGGAGTTTGAAAAGAACTTAAAGAGGACTCCATAATTTTTTCTAACCATGCTTGATTAGAGTATTCCTTTTTTCGTAAAGTAGTCCGATGAGACCAAAAAAGAGATAAATTACCACTCAACAAACTTTTTCTTCAAATACTTTAACGAGCGTGAAAATAACATGATCGCTCGATAATCTTTTCATGTTTAAAGCGTCTGAAAAGAGCTTAAAGGGAACTGCAAGGGGTTCCTTTTTTGTATAACCTTTACGATTCCGAAAGAGTGATAAAAGTATACTAGGTTACATTCTCAGGTATTTATGAGCATGAGAGAGAAAAAGACCAAGCTCGGGATTGTTTTCATTTTTATGCAAGCTTAAAACAAAACAAAACTATGCTTGGGATAGATTTTATTTTTACAAAAGCTTAAAACTAAACAAAACTATGCTCGGACCTGGTTTCATTTTTACACAAGCTTGAACCAAAGGAAACTATGCTTGAGGTAGATGGTTTCATTTTTACACAAGCTTGAACGAGAGAAAACTATGCTTGAGGTAGATGGTTTCATTTTTACATAATCTTGAAACAAAGTAAAAACTATGCTTGCGACTTCCCAACGCATTATCCAAGGATGGTTGGTACTTTTCCCCCAGCTTAAGAAGCTAGCGACTTAACTTCAGCATGAAGTCAAGAGGCTGTAAGCATAGGGAGATTAGTTTGTGTTCACACTTACCCATTTGTCCGATAACAAAATTAGCGACCATACTGGCGAACAAATTGTTGTCCTAGTGGTCTTTTTCCTTACTTGTCTGCTTGAGTTTTTGATTTTCTGAGTCACTGGGAGATCCAATATGACTCACTGGCTTTTGAATTCACCATTTTTTTTTGATCATTTTTTTTATTTTTCCATTTTTTAGGTGTTCGATGCACCCTGCCTTGAGACACAGCGCAACATCATCACACTCTAATGTTCTCTGGCATGCATTGATCTAGATTGTCGCACTGTGCTAGATTGTATCCTGCGATGATCTCTTGGAAAAATAATTTTTGATAAAGTTTTTTCTGTGAATTCAACAGTCAGTGAGTCCTACTGGATCTCCCAGTGACTCAAAAAATCAGAAACTCAAGCAGACAAGCAAGGAAAAATACTACTAGGAAAACAATCTATTCCCCAGTATGGTCGCCAATTTTCTTATCGAACAAATCAGTAAGTGCGGACACAAACTAATCTCCCTAGTTTCATCCCAAAACTAGAACAAAACAAGACAATATACTAAATTTTCTTTAGATTTCAGTTACCAAATAAGAAGAGGATCCAAAACATACCTTTTAACTGTTGTAGACCTGAATTTGCTAATGTGATCCCAACTCTGTCGTAAGGCTTATGGAGAAGTATCTGCAAAGAAGCACAAGCCAATGAAGATAAGAATAACATAATCTATTCGATATGAAACTATGTATGTGATCATGGAATCACACAATGTGGACAAATAATGTTCATATAGGAAAGAAACAATATATCTATATTAAAGAATGTGGAAGAAAGATACAACCAGATGCCTTGATATTGTCAGGTTCCTTCCAACAGTTCCTTGCTTCCCACACACTTATGCTCCAACGAGTTCTGAGACTGTAAGTTTGAATATACTAGCAATCTATTTTGGAAACATAAATCTGAAGCCTATCATAAGCCCTTCTCAAAATCTATTCTCCAAGATGACACAAAAAATCTTAACTTCAAGCTAGATAACTTTCCCCATGAGAACTCCCCTCCTTTTATAAGCTAAAAGGGATAGGGTGAGGAGGTTAGGATGATCCCATGAGATTAGGGATGTGACTCAGATCCAAACTGATCGAAGGCCACCTTACCCTTGAAGATTCTATTCTAGAAGCATCGAGAAGATTCTCTTTTTCTTTGTACGGAAAATCGTCATACCCTTAACACTAAGAAAACTGCGACAATGTCGCAGGCCACTGTGGTGCAATCTATGTCGATCCTAGATCGTCGCATCCTTAACACTGAGAAAGGTGCGATGATCCTTCTTTACAAGGTTTTTTACAAAGTAAAAGATAGTTTCATCTCTATGGGAAAGTTCATCTTTATTCTTCTTCAGGGAAAAAGCAATTGATCCTTCTAAAGACAAAGGATAGGTGTACATAATTAATGGTCATATGGGTGACCAAAATAATGTGTAACACCATATCTGCCAAATCCATCGAATGGGACCCCACATATGCTGAATCTATGAAAGGGGATATCATAGATGCTAGATCTGTGGAGGGGGAACCCATAGATTTAAACCACATGGAGTAGCGCAAGCATCTACAGTTCAAGCAAACAAAAGGTCACCGCAGAGTGTAGAACACTACGGATACCAATAGTCCAACGTATTACCATGAGCCATTATAAATGAACCAATTAACATTGAGATTGTAGACGTGCCGAAACTTGTTGTGATAGGGGATTACTAGGATGAACATATGGTTGTAGAGTTTATAGCTTTTCTATTGAAATATGTTGCTCTGTTTCCATGGAAAATTTTGTTACTGGATGAATTGGTAAGTGTGGACACAAACTGATCTCCCTAGTTTCACTCCAAAACTAGAACAAAATAAGACATTATACTAAACTTTCCTTAGATTTTAGTTACCAAATAAGAAGAGGATCCAAAAAATACCTTTTAAATGTTGTAGACCTGACCTCACCAATGTGATCCCAGCTCCATCGTAAGGCTTATGGAGAAGTATCTGCAAAGAAACACAAACCAACAAAGATAAGAATAATAGAGTATATTCGATATGAAACTATGTACGTGATCAAGGAATCATACAATATGGACAAATAACATTCATATAGGAAAGAAAAAGTATATATGTATTAAAGAATGTAGAAGAAAGATACAACCAGATGCCTTGATGTTGTCAGGTTCCTTTCAACAATTCCTTTCTTCCCACACACTTCTGCTCCAACGAGTTCTGAGACTGTAAGTTTGAAGATACTAACAATCTATCTTGACAACATAAATCAAAATCCTATCATAATCCCTTCAGCTGAGAACTATCAAGCCAAAATTATACTAACTCATTAGCCATTCTCAAATGTTCTTCACAAAGCTCACCAAACTTCAAAACAACTAACTTTCCCCATGAGAAATCCTCTCTTTTTATAAGATGAAAAGGATAGGGTGAGAAGGTTAGGATGATCCCACTAGAACAGGGATGCGACTCAAATCCAAACCAATCGGAGGCCACCTCACTGTCGAAGATTCTATTATAGAAGCATCGAGAAGATTCTCTTTTTCTTCGTACAAGCAATTGTCACACTCTTAACACTAAGCAAACTACGACAATGTCACATGCCACTATGGTGAAGTCTGCATCAGTCCTATATCGTCGCACCCTTAACATTGAGCAAGGTGTGACAATCCTTCTTTATAAGGTTTTTTACAAAGGAAAAGATAATTTCATCTCTCTGGGAATGTTCATCTTCATTCTTCTTCACAGTTTAAGGAAATTGATCCTTCTAAAGACAAAGGATATGTGTACATCATTAACGGTCATAGGGGTGACGAAAATAATGTGTAACACCATCTATGCCAAATCCATGGAATGGGGACCCCACAGATGCTGAATCTATGAAAGGGGATATCATAGATGCTAGATCTGTGGAGGGGGAACCCATAAATGTAAACCACGTGGAGTAATGCAAGCATCTATAGTTCAAGGAAACAAAAGGTCACCACATAGTGTAGGACACTGGGGATACCAATAGTCCAACGTATTACCATGAGCCATTATAGATGAACCAATTAACATCGAGATTGTAGATGTGCCAAAACTTGTTGTGATAGGGGATTACTAGGATGAACATATGGTTGTATAGTTTATAGCTTTTCTATTGAAATATGTTGCTATGTTTCCATGGAGTTTTATGAATATGAAAGGCATGGTTGTAGACCTTAAAAAAATGAAAATTGAATTGTATCCGAGTACTCGACTGATAATGAAAAGATCATACAAGATGAACCCACACTACAAGGACTAGGTGAAATAGAATATATATATATATAATGCTAGATGCAAGGTTGGTTTTTCTTATCAATCAATTTGATCTTGATACAAGGAAAAAAAGAGAGTTGGAAGTAGCATCTGTGTCAACTTCCATGGACTCAATGAGGCTCATGTATATGATCCATTTTTGACTCCATAATTTTGGAGAAGGTCGCATATAATTAGGCATAATCTTTAAACATGTGATTTTGGGGGTTATCATCATTTCCACATAGCCAAGAACGATAAGGAAAAAGCTATAATTGCTACAAAATGGGGGTCACACTTATATAACATAATGCACTTGGATTGAAGAATGTGCCTATTGTATTTTCTAGAGTTGTAATTGATGCATTTAGGGAATATATTCATAAGTTTCTGGAGGTATCTTTGGATGTCTAGACAATAATTTGCTAAATAATCATGAGATGAATATTAGGCTAGTGCTATTTAGGTGTTGGCAGATGCAGTTGTCCCCAAACATTAAAAAGTACACCTTATGTATCTTATTCATAGTTTTGTTTGGCATATAATGTTTAAGGAAGGATTGTTGGTTGATCTTACTAAGATCTCAATAATTGTCAATTTACTTGCAATAGGAATGTATCTATGTTGCGATTTACATTGAGTACATAGGGTACCACCATAGGTTTATTAGGGGGTATGAAAAATTCATTTCGTTGATGGAGGAATCATTGCTTAAAGGATTTTCATTTCTATGGACAACAACCTATGAGGTAGGGTTTGCATAATTAAAACAATGGATGGTAACTGGTCTTATTCTAGATTTTCCAGATTGGGGTAAGGTTTTTCATGTACATCTGGATGCATTTGGCATCGACCTGGGAAATGTTATGGCACAACAAGCAGAAGGCACACTAGTTCACCTAATCTATTTTGCAAATAGGAAATTTTCATGGGTTGAGCATATTTACACTACCAACAAACAAGAAGGATTCGCTATGTTGTATGCACTCCAAAATTTTATGTATCTTGTTTAGAGTTTTGTTGGGCATATAGTGTTTAAGGAAGGATTGTTGGTTGATCCTACTAAGATATTGATAATTGTCAATTTACTTGCAATAGGAATGTATCTATGTTGCGATCTACATTGGGTAAATAGGGTACTACTATAGGTTTATTAGGGGGTATGCAAAATTCATTTCGTCGATGGAGGAATCCTTGTGTAAAGGAGTTTCATTCATATGGACAACAACCTATGAGGTATGGTTCGCATAATTAAAATAATGGATGGTAATTTCTCTTATTCTAGTTTTTCCAAATTGGAGTAAGGTTTTTCATGTACATGTGGATGCATTTGGCATCAACCTGGGCAATGTTCTAGCACAACAAGGGGAAGGCACACTAGATCATCTAATCTATTTTGCAAGTAGGGAATTTTCATGGGTCAAGCATATTTACACTACCAACAAACAAGAAGGATTGGATATGGTTTATGCACTCCAAAATTTTATACATTGTCTGCTAGGTCTCCCATTTAATTATTTTTACAAATAAACCAAAATTGAAGTATTTGTTCAAGAAACTGGTGTTAGAGGGGCAAACCTTCCATTGGTCATTGCTATTCCATGAGTTCAATTTTGAGGTGGTAGTAAATATAGGGAAGTAAAATGTTGAGCTTGACCATATTTCCTTAATTAGAATGGTGAAACCACATGGATAGTTGATGAACTACATAATGTCAATTTCTTTTATGTGGAACCATTCTAGACTTCTTTGTAGACATCATCGAATTCATTAGTTTGATTTCGATGCCCGAGGATTATGATCGACAACAATGAAGGTAACTAGTGGTATGTGCTGCTAATTATCAATTGATAGCAAGGTAGTTGTATGAATTGGAAACCAACGAGATTTTAAGGAGATGTGTGTTAAATAATGAATAGTACCATGGGAGGCCCATGATGGGTAAGGTAGTGCACACAATGGAGATAAGGCTACTAAATGGAAGGTACTGGGCACATGACTTTGGTGGATGAATTTGTTTGCAGATGCTATGGAATACGTGGCATAACTTGATATTTGCATGTACCTTTTGTGGGATGACCATGGAGTACAGATGAAATGTCATTGAGCGTGGGATGTCCATGGGATTAAGATGAAATTCCATTGCAACTCATTATGTTTGAGTAGTCATTTCAATGCTAGGTAATGGACTTTATTGGAACCATCAATTTGACAATACACTATTCATGTGCTAGGTATATAATTACTATCATAAATTATTAATGCACTTGGTAGAGGTTACATCGACCTGATATTGCTTGGTAAATATTGTTTTCAAGTTCATTTTTGAGCACATAGTAACAAGGTTCGGATGCCCGCATAACCTCACTAATAATTAGGGTCAACATTTTATTCATGGAGCAGTTGTTTCCTTAGTAAAGGATTTCATGATCCATCACCACTAGACGACACCATTTCACTTGTAGGCTAAGGATATGACAAAGGTATTTAACAAGATTTTGGAACATGGATTGACTGAGATGTGCTTCGTCAATAGGGAAGATTGGGATGATATAATTCATATTCTTCTTTAGGCTTATAGGACTACATGCAAAACTTTGACTAAGCACACGTTGTTCAATTTTGTATATGGCATGGAGCTGGTGATGATGCTAAAGTATTTGATATTGAACCTATTTGTAGCCATAGACACATGCATGTCAGAAACATAACAATTATAGGATAGGCTGGATATGTTGGTATAGTTAGAAGAATGCATGTTTTTTGGGGTTATCATCAAATGGTGCAAAAGAGGCACCAAAAGGTGTGGCATGATAGGTATATAGGGAACAAAGAGTTTGAACATGGAGATCTTGTGCTAATGTATGATAGTAAAATTTGGAAACATCTTGACAAGTTGAAGATGCATTGGCAAGGACCCTATAGAATTATGCAGGTAACTGGCGAGGGCACAATTTAGCTCCCGCAATTAGATGGCCAACTGAAAGAGTGATGGGTGATTGGTGCGACCCTAAATCCCTATGTGATCCTAACATCTATAGAACCACTCCAAGCTCTTACGAGGGGGAGTTAGTGTAGCATAGTAGAATTATATTTCAATAGTTATTTCCAACAATTCCATTTCCGCAAGTCAATTTTTACAAATTCAATTTTAGTGGTTTCAATTTACCTTTAAACTTTGTTGTTTGTCACTTTGTAGGTCTATGAATAAAACAACAAAATAGATCCATTATTATATAACATTTTACCGAATTTTAGCATGTATCTCATTTCATTAAGAAAATTAATTAAGGAATGTCAAAAGATGATTTTTTTAATTGGCTAGATTTGGCCTCATGGTTTTCGAAATATTATTTTTTATTATAGAGAAGGTGAGTGGGTCAACTAACTAAAAATAATTTAGCGAAAGTTTTTAAAATTAAAACAATTTTAGGGATTTTTTTTAGTTAACCAGTTGTTTTTTTAAACCCAAGTAAGTTCAACATAGCTAATCAGTCAAAATTTCTAACCCAATCATCTTAATGGTGGGTTTAACATAGGTTAAGCATCTTGAAATTTTAAATTTCATTAAATAACCACCGTTTGGAACATCATTTGAAGAGTGAATCTTGAGATGAAATTTATTTTTAATGTTTACATAGTTAGGATAATGGTGGAGTAGTAATGATAACAGTGACATTAGATCTTATGTGGAGGAATGAAATCGATTGAGAATCCGTTCTTTATCACCAATATGATGGGTAGTTATAATAACAATGGAATTAGATCTAAGTGGAGGAATGAAATTGTTCAAGCATTCATGCCTGATCACTAATTTTTCGGGTAAACTTAAAAATTTTCATCGATGGAATTTACGGGAGAATGTTTTCTTTTGGAAAATTTGTGATCTTTGGCAATGTCATTACATTTCACACCATCCATGAGAAAACTGTGTAAATCGGAAGATAGATGAGGTTTTCAACTGGGGTTTGGATTGTGAAACACTTTTTGAGGCTATAAACATAGGGTAACATTCCCGACTATCTGGCCTTAGCCAAGCAAGATTCGAAAATGCTTGAGTAAGATAATTTCATATCTTTTCCTCAACAACCACATCATTCTTTCAACTGGGATGGAAAATTCTAGCGAAATATTTGGGAAGTGGTTGAGGAGTCTCAGTCTTCCAGATCCATCCTACTTGCCTTCAACACCACTTTCATCACTTTAATGCCCAATGTTAAGGAATCCATCACTGCAAATAAGGTTCAACCTCCCTCGGTAATATCATTTATGAGATCATTACTAAGTTGATACAAAAGGTCACCGCATAGTGTAGGACACTAGGGATACCAATAGTCCAACGTATTACCATGAGCCATTATAGATGAACCAATTAACATCGAGATTGTAAACGTGCCAAAACTTGTTGTGATAGGGGATTACTAGGATGAACATATGGTTGTAGAGTT
>CBVK0102612377.1:0-12524 GCA_900067695.1 Picea abies
TATATAAAGGCCTAGCAAGCCTTCTCATAATATCAAGTTACTTATTTTGGATTCTCTCATATTTTCTATTGTTCATTGTGAGATTAATTATCTCTGAGTGATTTACTAGTGATTTTTTATATAGGTGAGGCTCCTCTTTGAGCCTCACCTCCCGAGTACTTCATTTATATGTTTTTTTCCATGTTTATTTTGATGCAAGATTGACATGTCTAAGCTCCTCCTCTCTCGACATTCAAGACATCCAGATCTCAACCCCTGAGATCTGGATCAAAGATGGTCTTGTTCGAGGGAGAGAAGGGTGTGGTGGAAGAAATGGGAGATTGAGACATGGGAAACTAGTAGCAGAGAGAGAGAGAGTTTATTGCCCATGTGCCCATTCCATATGAGAAAGCGATCGAGCACATGGTTATGGAGAATAAGAAACATGAGCTTCTTAGTAAATATATGAGTTAGGATATCATGGAGGAGAAAGACAAGGTCAAGAAAATGCTTAATATTCAATGATAAGGCATGCTAGTGAAGCTTATGGATCATCAGTTTTTTTTCCAAATGTGCTTCTTAATTTATATTAAATATACAATATGGGCCTTATATCATTCTTTAGGTTGACAGAGTAGTATAATTAATACATCCACCAGGGTTTCTATGTTGTTGATAAGGACAAAGAGGCACTGAGAAGCTATGATCACAGAGCTTGGTTTTCCTAATTTTTTTAAGGTAGGGGCCAAGATGATGAACTTGGAAAGGAACAAATTTGATGTTCCCGGTGCTACCAACAAGGGCCCCGATTACAGATACTTTGGGGCTATGAAATTCCTCTCCAACCTCAAAGAGATATTCGATAAGCCCCCTCCAAGTGAAGAAGATGAGGTTTAGGTAAGATATTTACAAGTGAATTGACACCAGTTCATATTATGGCTACAAGAATGATGAGGACGATATCTTGGAGAAAGTTGAGCAACCTGCGAAGGAGGAGATGTGAGCTAGAGCACCGAGGAAGTGGCAGAGGATCGAGTCTTGTTGATGTTTAGATTGGTTAAGATCCAAACAACAACCTCACAAGGATATGAATCCCCCTATTTTTTTTTGTAGAGGTGGTACTCCTCTTTGGCTGAAATGTTGAAAGATTCTTTATATGATTCTACAATAAATGCAAAGGGTGAATGCTAAAAAGAAAAACCTCGAAATATCTCCCAACGAAGCTTTATATATACAAATGTACAATCCTTATATACAATTATACAATTATACATCATATCATTTGAAGAAAAAAAAGATAAAATGTGTGAGCATAGATTTGTATCCACAAGGTTTTAGAGTCTCCTTTCAACAAACATTCTGCCTTTCTCATAAAATAAAATGAACTTGGAATCTGCTATGAATTTTGGAAGATGAAAAATAGAAATGGACAGGTCTTCAAAGAACTTTAAATGAGTATTTCTTTGGAAATCAAAACAATATTTTGATAGAAAATACATTTGAAATCACATTCTTTCAACTTAAATTCGGAGAAATCACTAATGTAGTGCCCTGAAGTAGTTATTTATAGAAGAAATTTATAACAATGTCCCAAATATGACAAGTTTAATAATGTCAGAAACAAGAGAGCTGAAACAACCTCTACAAAATCTCAATGACAACTAATAAACTGAATGAAATAGCACTTGCCTTTTTACAAGGAGGGATATTTCTCCTCGAGACCTGGAATATTACAAGATTACTGAAGAACTTACAGAAAGCACTGTTCAGACCCAAATCTTCTTGTTTGTCTGACAATACATGGAAGATTTGATGGAAGGAAACATAGAAGAAGAAAATGTAAGGAGAGAAAGTTTAAGCAATCCAATTCATAGAATCTAGGAGAGATAGAGATTTGCTTCCTACATACTCTTTGCCACTGTAGAAACTTATGACTGCCAACCTCTAACACTTTTTTTGATGGTGCCATGTCTCTTTTAAAATATGTTTCTAATGCCTCTTGAAGTACTTAGGGTTTTTCGATCTTTCTAGGAACTTCCACACACTTTTATTTTTGGAGTAACCACTTTAACCAATTCTTCATTGAAACCTCATTAATGAAATTAAGTCATTAGAATTTGTTCCTTGAAATGGGTCCCATTTTGTCCTGAATAAAAGTTGTTTAATAAAACTTTTATTTTCAAAATTTTCAAATTGATGCATTTTAAAAAAGTGGATTGTGTTTTGATTTTTTGAGCATGATAAGTGTCTTCTCATCCATGGAAACTATTTTGGAAGTGATATTCATCATCCTAGACTTCCAACGAGTCCTCCTGAGTGAAATTTGGACTTTTGGATCTCAAGTTATAAGCTTAGGAAGTTGAGGTTCCAAGCAGATTTACTAGCAAGTCATGCAAACATAATTAATCATTCTTTTAATTTATGGGAGAATTATGACCAATTTAATACCTTGAAACCTATTCCATTGTCTTCCTCGTCAAATTAAATTTCCAACGAGGTATATTTTTTCTAAAATCGACGCCCAGATCTTAAGTTATGACCTTCGGAAGTTCGTTGCTCTGTAGTTGTCCATCAAGTCTGTGGATTAATATTGGCCCTCCATTAAAATTTGCCTTTTAGAAATCCACATGCATTGTGGTAGTTGATAGTGTAGTGTATATATGGTAAATATTACCATGCACTTCATGTGAAACAAAAGGAAACTATGGAGGTCGAGCCTTAGGAAAATCATGAGTTGATAAAAATTTTGATGGCCCACTTGCCCAATCAACACCCAGTCAGCACCGAGTCAATGCCCATGTGTCACAGTGCCATTGGATACCATAGGCCACCACATGTCATAATTTTATTTGTCACCACATGTTTTAGTATCATTTGTTGTCATGTATTCCACATGTCATAATTTGATTGGTTAACAATAAAATGGAAATGGATTTAGGAAATTTGGTTAAGTATGGGAATATGATAGCATGGGAAGAGGGAATAAGGGGAGGGGAAGTAATGGCGAGTCGATGGATTATGTCAGGAAATGAGGGTCACATCGCCACAGGGGTGAGGGGCTATGGAGAGATAAGGAGGAGGAGCATCCAAACCTACATATGAGTGATGACATAGGAGAGAGGAGAGGATGTAGAGGAGGTTGTAGGGATGGGGGGATAAGGAGGGTGCATCCAAACTCATGAAGTAGAGAGAAGAGTGAAATGAAGGAGAAAGGAAAAAATTCGAAGTATGGGAGATGGATCAAGGTCAGGAATGAGGAGAGGTTGCGGGGTAAGGGTTATGGAGGGAGAACATGTGGAGGAGAGATGAGGATTGGGAACTCATCGAGGAGAGAGGTAGTGTAGAGAGGGGGAATATGAACTAAAAATAGGTAAAGTGAGGGGTGGAGTTTGAAGAGAGGAGAGGGATGATATTGGAAATATTTCTAAGTATGGAAGAAAGTATGGAGATTATGGAGTAGAGTAAAACAAGAGAGGGGAAGACAAGAAAACTTCTAAGTATGGAGAATGGAGAATGGTGAGGGAAAGGATGAATGGAAAAAATTCAAAGTGTGGGAGATAATATAGAATATGGGAGATATTCAATATGAGAGATAATTAGTTTCGATAATGATATACAAGAATTTTCAAGAATGGGAAAATGACTTAGTTTAAAGAATAAGAGGGACAAGACTAAGTATAAAATACTTGACTTAGTCTTAAGAATAAGAGAGACGTGACTAAGTATAAGAGAGAATAAGAGAGAATTTCTTATAAGAAGAATATGAGACTAAGTATTCCCAAGAAATTCAAGCATCAATACTGAGTACCAATACTAAGTACCGAGGAAACTTAGTGCCACAAGAAAAACCAATCATGTTGCTCATGAAAAAGTGCTCATTGGGCGCTTGAACAAAAGTGTGGATGTCTTGAGCATATAGAATCAGATTTTTAATCCATAAAATGTGTGAAGAAGCTGAGAATGATGGCTACACCACGAGCTTATGATCATTCAAAATTTTCTTCTTCTGATATCAATTTTTTTTATTATTCCAAAGAGCGTAAAATTGAGGTGACCAAATTTTTAATCAACAAGTCCATATGATAAATTATAAGAGGCATCGAAGAGTGACCTTCGTTTTTTTCGCCATAAAGCAAAACCTCCACAAAGTTTAATTGTGGAGGTTTACATATGTACTTTTTCAATTATATATATATATATATATATATATCTGGCTACTGTTGTTGCTTCTCTTGCACTCATCGTCGTTGTCATTGCCTCTAATTCATATAAAATTATTTTTAGGCACATATATATAGATAAAATAAATTGAAATTATAAAATACACACATATATAACTATTTTGTATTTATAAAAAATTGAAAATAATTTATGTTTAAAAAAAAAACGTGGAAAAGTGATTGGTGCTACTATAATAGACAATATGCATCGTGCTCTATGCACTATATCATGCACAGAGCACCGATATGTATTTATTAGTGCATTGTGTTCTCTAATGCATTGGTTACGGGGCGTCCAACAAGATGCACCGTTATGCCAATTTACATATGTTCTGTGGGACTCGGTGCGGTTGGTTCTACATAGTGCACCAATTTGTAAAATATTTCTGATTATAAATTAGATGGTGTGGTTTGTTATATGGAAAGCACCAGTCTCTACGTTCCCTGGAGCACCAAATTCTTCTAGTGGTGCATTGTCTTTTAGGATGCACCGGTAACAGGGTGTTCTATGAGACACGCTGCTATGATAAATTCTTAAATATTTGGCTTGATGTAAGGCCGTGAACAACCCCGATGTGTTGTGTGGACCTGCACACACCACTATGGTTTATACTAAAAACTTGGTAGTGTGGTTGGTTAAATTGAATGCACCATTTTCAGGGCATCCCATAAGATGCACTGGTAAGTTAAAATTTATATATTTTTCCTGGTGCCTTGATATACACAACATCGATGCAGATGTTTGACTATGATGCACTGGAAGACTAAATTTTTCATAACAAAATAAAAATGGTGCAATTGATTGATGTAATGCATCAGATCTCCATTCATCGATGCAGATGTTTGACTATGATGCACTGGAAGACTAAATTTTTCATAACAAAATAAAAATGGTGCAATTGATTGATGTAATGCATCAGATCTCCATTTGTCTTGAAGAACTGACCTTTTGTTTAATGGCGTGTTGTGTTTTATAACGCAACGGTAACGGGCGTCCAGAAAGACACAACACTTTGTTTATTTTTCAACATTTTTCCGATGTTGTTCTGCAAATGGAACCAATGTGTTTCTTTATTATATACACAATGTTGATGGTGCTTCCTGTAAATTCACATGACACACCGTAGTTTAGGGCGAGCAGAAGCATTTAAACACATCGTGTGGAAAAAAAAAACTAAAAAAATACCAAGTTTCAGCCAATTTCAAATTTTAATGCAATGAAAATGAAAATAACAAGGTAAGAAACAATTTACTTGGTCTCTTCTCTCTCAAGGAAGCATGGTTTCACCATAGAGAAGAAATAAAAATTTGCGGTGTTTTCCTTAATTTGAAAATGTTTGGAATCTACAGGTGGAGCTATCGAACTAACTGTAGAGCACTGCAAATAGGGTGGTCGTGGAATGGGAATGGGAAATGGTGCCTTTCTAAGATGATGGAAGCATAAAATGGGATGTAACAATGAAAAATCGTATGGTAAGTTTTTTTCTTATCTTACCATGCCTCACTATGTCATATAGTTGTACATACCAAGGCGTCATGTTGTAGAGCACCAAGGAAAAATGAGTATGTGCATCGACGAGATTTGTTCATAATGGAACATTTATTTGTATTTTAATTTGTTTATAGTTGTTAATGGTGCATCTTACTGTATCAACACCGGAGTGTTATTTTTATGTGTGCACCAGTGCGCATGGATCTTACAAGAGCACCAGTGAAAAAACCTCCGCAAAAACCTCTGGTCACTCACCTCTGCTATAAACAAAGAAGGGATAATTTTTTCAAGGAGGTTCCATAAAAACCTCTCCTACAAGGTATTTTCCTTGTAGTGTGTGTCCAATGATAAAAAATTTCCTCAACTGTGTTGGGGACATGGGAATATACATCCTCTACTGCAATGATCAACAATGTATGCAAAAAGACCTCTTTTTCATGGCATTCTTGGATGGACTTGTGCGCAACAACCTTCTGGTTATGTCTTTATTAGGTTTCCTGGTGCACACCTATCTCTTGTTTGTGCTTTTTGGCAGCTCTATATATGAATGGATGGGTGTGTGTTGCATATCTCCCAACTCGCTCCTCATCTATATCATGAATAATTGTAGGTCCTATGAAGGTACATGTGTCAAGTCTATCTCCACATAAGTTAATGGCTATTGTGTTTCAAAACTAGTGGAGGCATCACAAGTTGTCAAGGCCACTGGGTTTATTCATAGAACCCTCTTCTGTGTGTTGAGACACGGTGCAGTATAGCCATAGTTGATACCTATGGCCATGTGTTCTTAGGACTTGGGGTTGACTGACGATCTAGATATTTGGAGTGTGCGGAATAACTCACCCAACTGTTGTGATGACTCCCGATGTAGGAGTTGTTGCACTTATAAGTTAGTTTGGAGCAACTTGACAATGCTCTGAATGGCTGCGGTGTGAGATATTGACCCCTGTTATGGGATGTTGCTGCATATGTCTTGGACCTCTTCCTATCTTATCAATACCCTGCACCTAATGGTCTTGACTAGTTTCTTTGACGATATTTCCTCCACAATGGTTACAATGCTGACAAGCTACAACATATTGGATGCACGCCCTTGTGAGATAGACCCAAAACTTGGGCTTGGCGTCATCCTTTGTCACTTGTCCTTTATAGGTGGAATTTCCTTAGTTGTTGGGTGTGCTCATTTCTCCTGACCCTCTAGTTTTTGACCAATATCTTTGGTTGTGCGCTCCTTCTTTCTCTTAGTATGTGTTTCCAATATTTCTACCTCTACATTGGGTGTAGGTTGCAATGAATCTCGTGACTGTGAAATGACATCCAAAATGTCCTGCTTAGTAATGGAAAATGGCAGGACTTCGGTAGGAATTTTCAGATATATGAAAGGGATGATGAACACATTATGAAAATCATCTTAAAAAAGGAGGTAATCCTCATACCTGTCTATTAAGTTGTGTGGTACACATAAGGCTTCTGTAGTACACATAAGGCTTCTAGATCATTTCAATGTACCATCGTTGAAATTCCATGTTGTTATCGTGTTGATCGTTCTTATCCTGGCTCTATTGCATCTCATTGAACTTCGAAATGGGGAATGATGAAGTCACTAGCGTGCTACATGCCTGGCCTAGTGGTGGCTTCCATAGTATCATCCCGAGTAGGAGTAACACCCAACTATAGTGGAACTTCTTTATGAGGTCCTGCACATCCACATAGTCCTGGATGAACTTGTTCATCATAGATCTGGCCCAACTCATATTGATGCTTTGTACATGTCAATCTACTACCAGTATTACCCCTATGGGGCACTCGTCCTTCCTACACTAGTGCATCATCTTGCAAGAAACTATTTGTGTGGCGAAAAAAACACGGTCATCATTGATAACAGAAATAATTGCTCCTCTCATTTCCCCGTGGGTGCCATATTTTCGGTACACTTTGTCTTGCTTGGTGTTTCTTGAAGGTAGTTCTATATTCCCACAAAAATGCTATAAAGTATTGATCCCAATCGTCACGCTATACATTGCATATATTGATTAACACATGCTCCAATATCTTGTTGAATGCTTCAACAATGCCATTAGCCTATGGATGATATGGTGTTCTCTTTTGATGATGGATCATGAACTCCCAAGTTAGCACACATATGGTGTTGTTCAAGAAGTGCATGCCCCGATCTCTCATAAGCATCTTCATGAATCCAAACTTGGTGATAATATTATAAAAAATAAATTACGTAGTCGTTTCAACAATACAATCCTTTACCAATGCAGCCTCTACCCAACAAGTCAAGTATTCCATTACGGTGATAATATATCATGCACCAAGGATTGATTGAACCTACAAAGTCAATTTCCCACTTCGCAAACAACTCAAGCTTGGTGACAGGAAAGAGGGGTAGTTCATATTGCTTTGATGGCTTCCCCATCTGTTGGAAAACATCACATCACTTACAATAATCCTTTGATTCTTCAAATAGATATGGCAACCATAAGCCCGTGTGCAACACTTTTAATGTAGTTTCCTTCCATTTGTTATATCCAACAACAATGCCTTTTTGCACCTCTTAGAGCGCCATGTCTCACTCATGCTCCAACACACATATGAACAAGATCCCATCAGTGTCGAGTTTTTATAATTTTCCTACAATCAATAGGTAATTGGATCTTTAGGTTACAGTTGTTGGTGTTGTACTTGTGTGTGATCTTATGGCGCTTTACCTATTGTAAGGTATGTTGCAATCTCTAAAAGTTGATCTGTCACTGCTTCCACTCTAAAGATATGTGCATTTAGTAACTCATCATCCAAACTACCTCCAACTTCCCTTGACTCTATCCTTGAGAGATGACTAGTCCAGACATTGTGTTTGCTAGGTTTCACTACCACTTCAAACTCAAATTCTTGGAAGAGCAGTAACCATCGACATATTCTCCCCCTTACCACTATCTTGTTCACTAAGTATTTGAGTGTTGAATGATTGGTGAAAAACTTGAAGGGAGTGCCAAGTAAGTAGTGTCTACATTTTTGCAAGGCATACCATTGCTAGTCCTTTTCCCTCCATGGTCGTATAGTTATTTTCAGAATCAAACAAATTTCTACTGGAAAAGTGGACCAAATGATCAATATGATTCTCTCCTATTTTTGTAAGCACTGTACCAAGTGCAAGGGACAATGCATCCACATGTACATGGAAGATCTTGGTCTAATTGGGAAATATAAGAATCAACGTAGTTTCTAATCTCTCTTTCAATGTGTCCAACACCTCTTGGCATTTATGTGTCTAGACATACTTGGTATCCTTGCACAATAGCTTTTCCAATGGTGTAGAAACCTTTGCATAGCTCCATATGAACCATCTTTAATACACTATATGTCCCAACGTTTGCATGCACCTCTCTTATGAAGGTTGGGGGTAACATGTCCACAATCACTACAATATTTGCTTGATCGACTAATAGGCCTTCCTTATAGATGAAATGTCCCAACAAAGTCCCAAACGATGTAAAAAATATGAATTTTTAAGGTTTAAAGAGATCTTTAACTGCCTGCATCTATCCAACATCAACCATAGTACCTGAATATGCTCCTTGAGCATGATGAACAACGTCCAATCATCTATGTATACCACCACAAACTTATGCATGAATTCATTAAAGGTTGTTATGACAATTCTAGAAAATACTACAGGTGCATTCTTTAGGACAAAATGCATTAGAGTGTATGAAAATTAGCCCCACTTTGTCACAAATGTTGTCTTGGCTCTGAGTGTATGAAAATTAGCCCCACTTTGTCACAAATGTTGTCTTGGCTCTGTTTTATTCTGTGATCCACACATGGTGATATCCTGGAAAGCCATCCATGAATGAGTAAGCTTCCTACCCACCCACGTTCTCCAATACTTCGTCTATAAATAGTGTCGAAAAGGGATAGTGTACGCATGTTACATTTAAGTTGTGTAGATCTACATAAATTCTTAGATCACCCATATTCTTTGATTTCACCACCATCAGACTGATCCATTATGACTCCTCCACAATGACAATTATCCATGCCTCTAGCATTCGATCCAACTCTTTGCGCACTTTTATTTGTACTTTTGGTTTAGTCAATATGGTATTTTCTTGATTGGATTAGCATCTAGATTCAATTGAATCTTAATCCCCCTGAGGGATCCTACAATCCCCTACATCTCCAAAGTGATAATTGGAAACATGTCTTCATATTATTTTAGCAAGACTTCCACTTGCATCACTATTTTTTTATCCCAATAACCACCAATTATCGCCATCTTCAACACTTATTATGTTCCCATATTGTGTTTCTTTGTTTTCAATGGCCATGTATAGTTTGACATAATGCTACTAGAGGCCTTTCCTTGAACTGCATGATCTCCCTTGGTTTCATAATCTGTAATCTATGAGGGTCCTCTTCCTATGCTTCTTCACTTTTCACCTTCCAACAATATATCGACTGCTTCAATTTTGCAATCAGCTTATGGTATGCGTAGAAAAATTTCTCCGTGGTGTCTCTAGGTTGCCAACGAAGAATAAAGTTCTTGATTATTAACAAAATCTCCCTTTGCACATGAGATTTTGATGTAAATTTGAATGTTGCACAAAGTTGGTGGCTTGTAATCTTCTAGTATCTGGTTTTCCTTTTCATCTCTTCCTATATGTACCAACTGTTAGGCACCATATCCATAGTATGGACAAACCCGTGAACCCACTGTGCTCTAGGAATATACTTCATTGTCCAATTTTGCTCACAGAAACAAATGTGTTCATGTGGGTCTTCGGTACCCTTTTACCTTCTTATTGATTCAAAGTCGATCAGGGTTTAGAACCTTACTTTGTTGCACTCTACCACATGCTCCCAATCATGTAAATATGCATTGTGCATCACCCATCTGTGCACATGTGTTCCTTTCACTATTTCCTCCATGGCCTGAATCCTCTAGGCCTTGGGCACGCCTTCCATTTGTGCTATAAATGCATCTACTAGGCTTGTCCCATTGAACCTTGGTATGTTGCGCAACTTCGTTCCAACTCAATGCACTACTTTGGGGTTTTGTGCACATCTCTTGGTCGAAATTTCATTTTCTTATTCTACCATCATGTCATTGCATCCTTTGGATCCATGTCATATGAGAAGACAATCCTCTAGCTAAGCTTTCCATTGGTTGTTGGGTTTACATAGTTCTCCTTGTGCCCTGTGAGGTTGTATATATTCTCATTTATCAAGCTTCGTGCATCTTCATTTACTAGTTCATTGTATTCGTCACTCTCGACCATATCCAGTGGAGTAATGACTTGCAGAATGTCTGTCTCAAAGGACATTTGTCTTTGCTTCATATTTAGTATGGAATTTTTATCAAATTCCCAGTCAATTCCAAGCAGACCCATATAGGGGTCTAAATCATTCATAATCTTGATTACTTCAATGTCTTCTTTTGTTTTTATCCCATCAATGTTAACCTAAACCTTCTCCAATATTCCAATGGGTTAGATCCTATATGATTTTCTAGCCTGAGTTGGATGGGGGACCCCACCAACTTTGGTTTTCCCATTAATTCCCACAATTCTTTGGAAAAATGTTCACATCAGACCCTAGTTCAAACATGATCCCTTCCATCTCATATTTTCCTAATTCAACTATCATTTTGAACTCTCTTCTCGTGCACTTCCTCCTACTTATAACATGGCACACATCCCTCTCTGGTAGCTGGGAAGTAATAAAAATTTCATTCTCACCATCCCCCTTGCATCTTGTCAACATGTGGGTCAATTTCTTGGTAATGATGGGATCATCCAATACTTTAAGACAACAATGCAAGAATTCACTTACTTGGTGCTCAGAATTAGTCTCTGGGTAAGTATTCCACTGAGCTTCTTCGCATGTCATGCATTGCAACTCTTCGCAAACAAGTACCTCAGACCTAGGTCCTAACTCTTCACATGCGAGTATCTCATCCATCACCTTTTGTACATCATGCAAGAAAATATTTTGTTGTGCAATGTCAAACTTAGGAATTGTTTGCATTGCTTTCCTGATTTTTCCCTCTTTAATTGTTGTCCCGAGTACTCTCCTTTCTGCAGGTCGGTCCTTTTGCAGATACTTCCTTGGGTTACTACCCATACATTATCTTCTTCTTTCAACTTATTTTCTTCATGTGAATCAGTAGTCACCATGTTGCAATGCCCTTCTTTTTCTTCCCATTTTGCCAATAACTCCAGGAATCCTTCATGACATGGTCTGCGTTATGGAAATATCACAACTCTTCACACACAGGTATCTCGGACCCACGTCCTAAATCTTCACATGCGAGTATCTCGTACATCACCTTTTGTGCACCGTGCAGAAAAATATTTTGTTGTGCAATGTCAAACTTAGGAAGTGTTCACACTGCTTTCCTAATTTTTCCCTCTTTAATTGTTGTCCCGAGCACTCTCCTTTCTACAGGTCGATCCTTTTGCGGATACTTCCTTGGGTTACTACCCATACATTAGCTTCTTCTTTCAGCGTCTTTTCTTCATGTGAATCAATAGTCACCATGTTGCAATGTCCTTCTTTTTCTTCCCATTTTTCCAATAACTCCAAGAATCCTTTGTGACATGGTTTGCCTTATGGAAATATCTACATACTGCGTAGGGTTTGGTATAGAACCGTGACAAGTGGCCTATCTCTCCGTAGTTGAAAAAAGTGGGTTGTCTGCCTCATCCCCCATCATATCCTCTCCCTCTTCCTCTTCCATATCCTCCTCTCTGGCCTCCTTGGTGTTGATGTTTGGACAACATCGGAAGACATTCTCTTAGAATAATAATTAATAATATGATTAT
>CBVK0102612478.1:5006-15269 GCA_900067695.1 Picea abies
CTCTTGTTGAAAACGAGACAGATAATAATATTAGGTGTTGAAAAATGACAATGGAGGTGAATTCTATGGAAAGGATTTTGAGAAATTATGCAAGTAGTGTGGCATAACACACTAAAATACCACACCATATACCCCAAGAAAAATGGAGTTTCTGAAATAATGAATAGGGAGTTGATGGATAAGGCAAGGACCATGCTCAGTGATGTTGGGATCATATAAGAATTATGGGTAGAGGTAGATAATATGACCAAATATTTAATAGATTGGTATCCTTCATCAACTCTAGTCCACTCAAATCCACATGAGGTATGGTTTGATAAGAATCCTTCGATTTCACATGGTTTGAACAGAGTCTTTGGTTGTGATGCATTTGTGTATGTTCCCAAGGAGAAGAGAAACAAGTTGGAAAATAAGGACATCAAGTGTATTTTCATCGGCTACAAGGATGAAATGAAAGGATATAAGTTATGGGATCTATTGTTGAAAAAATAGTGTGTAGTCAAGATGTGATCTTTAGGGAAGTCAGAGGAAATTCCAAGTCTGAAGAGGTACAAACAAAGAAAGAACTAGATAAGCTGGTGTTTGAACTGAGGAACGATGAACATGATTCAAATGAGTCAATTGAATTAGATGAAGATTTGGAACATTCGACTCTAGTGGTAAGGGGATATGAAGAAGTAAGGAAACAAGTTGAAAGGTATAGTCCACCTAATTTTCATTATGTATTTGTGTTATCTGGAATTGACGAGGAGCCCAAGTCAGTCAGGGAGGTAGTCGACTCTACATAGGGTAAACTTTGGAAGGACACCATGGTTGAAGAAATGGAATCCTTGAACAAAAATGAGACATCATATTTGGTTGAGCTACCTAATGGAAGGAATCTCATCGATAGAAAGTAGGTGTTCAAGAAAAATTTCAACACAACAGGTCAAGTCGAGAAATTCAAAGCTCGATTGGTAGCAAAAGGGTATTCCCAAGTTGAGGGAGTCAACTTCAGTGAGATTTTATCCCCTGTTGAAAACTTAACTTCCATTAGAGTACTAATGTCTTTGGTTGCATCATTTGATCTTGAATTAAAGAAAATGGTTGTAAAGACAACATTCCTACATGGGGACTTGGAAGAAAAAATATACATGAAGCAATATGAAGGATTTGCAATAAAGGGAAATAAATATTTGGTGTACAAATTGAAGAGATCCCTTTCTGGTCTAAAGAAAACACCAAGGATGTGGTACCAACATTTTGATACACACATCCTTAGATTGGGATTTGTGAGAAGCAAGATTGATCATTGTGTATATTCCAAGGAAGAAGGAAGTTGTTTCATATATGCATTATTGTATGTCGATGACATGTTGTTGGTTGAAAATATCATGGACACAATAAAGGAGGTGAAAAATAAGTTGTCCTCCAAGTTCAACATGAAGGATATCGGTGCAGTGAACTTCATTCTGGGAATGAAGATCAAGAGAGATTGGGTAGTTAGAAAGCTTTGGTTGAACTAGAGGAAGTACATTGAAACAGTCTTGAAGCATTTCAACATGCACGATTGCAAACTAGTCAAGGTACCAATTCCTATGGGAGAAAAACTAATTGTTGAATAATGTCCAAAGACATAAGAAGAAATAGAGGAGATGGCACATGTTCCCTATGCTAGTGTTGTTGGTACTTTGATGTATTCAATGGTTTTCACTTGACTAGATATTGCTCATGTAGTGGGAGTATTGAGAAGATACATGTTGACACCTAGGAAACAACAATAGACTGTTATCAAGAGATTTTCCAGGTGTTTGTGTGGCACAAAAGCTTACGCTATATGATACCAAGGTAAATATGAAGCTGATAGGGAAGTAACTGTACATGGCTTTGTTGACACCGAATGGGTTGGAGATTTGGATTGACAAAGGTCAACCAACATATATCTGTTTAATATGTTGAATAATGTTTTCATTGATGTCAAAGATAGGGGGAGATTATGAATGTCTCAACATGTTGATGAGTCTTTGTGAACACTTGTTGATAAACATCATGAGTTAATGAAGACTCTGTGTGAATGAAGGTGAGAGGACTGTGTATGAACAATCAATCCAAATGAATTCAAGTTATAGAGGAGGATTAGTGAAATTGGACATTGGACGAGATGACCTCGTTGAAGAAGAATAGAGGGACAAGATCGAGGAGGTCTATCGAGTGAATTGATAGTGTAGCAGAAGCATGGACCTGGTAACAAGAAGCAGATATAACGATTGGAAGTGATTAAATAGACTCGTTTCCAATACATATATATCCCACATGCACAAAGAAAAATGATTCTAAAGGCTAAACTAAGGGGATTGGTGTCTCCAGCAGGTTGGTGCCTGTAAATATTGTAATTGTGGGTTGGTGCTTACATGTATTGTTGAGATGGTGCTTAGGTGAAGGGATTGGCGTCTCTTTCAAGTTTGTGCCTATAAAACATCATAATATATTAGTGTTTGTAATAGTTTGTTGTCTATGAATATATTTTAATAAAATATTTCCTTGGTTTTCTCCCAATTGGGTTTCCACATTAAATTTTCGAGTATTATGCACTGTATGTTTGTGTATGTTTCTTATTGTTGATAAAGTAATAAATTTATAAGTGTAATATTGTAATAAAAAAGAAAAACTAGTCTTATATCGATTCATTGACCCTCTCGGTATAAGAAAATGTGCCAACAATTGCTATCAAAGTGGGTTCCTTTAGAAACAATCTAACCACTGGAAGGTGAATCCCTGCAGCACACATAGATGAACATGAAGGCTTTTCTACAAAGATAACTCCACTATTTGAAGAATCAAATTATTCCTTCTAGAGCATAAGAATGAGAACTTACTTGATGGCTCTTGAGTTTGAAATTTGGAGTGCGGTTAAGAATGGTTACATAGCTCCAACAACTCCACCTGTAGATACAATTGGAAAAAAGGCTTAGTGAAAACAATGCTAAAGCCACAAATGCAATTATGTGTGGTCTAGAAGATTCAAAATTTGTCAAATTCATGCAATGCATTTTAGCAAAAGAGATGTGGGACAAGTTACATAATATATATGAAGGGGATGACAAGGTAAATAAGGAAAAATTACAAAATCAACGAGGACAATTTGAGACCCTTAAGATGAATGACGAAGAGAGCATTGCAACCTATTTTCTTCATGTGGATGAGATTGTCAACACTATCATAGGATTGGGTGAAGAGGTTAAAGAAACCATCATTGTGAAAAAAGTGCTTAGGTCACTTCCCTCAATATTTGATCCCAAGATATCTACCATTGAAGAAATAAAGGACGTAGACAATTTGGCAATGGATGAGTTGCATGGAATCCTCACTGCATATGAAATGATGATAGAAAAGGATAATCCAACAAAGCCATCAAGGAAGGAAGCAACCTTCAAGACATCAAATAAGACAAAGATATAAGAATACAAAATGAATGAAAACTCAGATAGTGAATCTGATGTAGAAGAAGCTAACTTTGTCAGAAAGATCAAGAGAGGAACATGCAACTACAAAGGTAAGATTCCCTTTAAATTCTTTAATTGTGGAGAAGTAGGACACTTTTCTACTAAATGTCTTTATGCAAAAAATAAAAATAACAATGAAAAGGAATATTACAATTTTAAAAAGTATAAGAAGGGAAAGACTGAAAGAGGAGAAAGTTATACAGATGAAAGAAGAATCTATATGCCAATGAAGAAAATAACTCCTCTGATGATAGTGACAATGAAACATAAGAGATTCTTTTCATGGCTCTAGAAACACAGCTTGATGTCCTAGAAAATAGAAACACAGATTCAATAGAAGAAGACAATCCTGAGATTGATGCAGAAGTGGATCTTGAAGGGGAGATCATATGTGCTCTAAATGAAATAGATAGATTGAGGAACATGAAATTGATATTGAAGGAGCAGTTGAAGAAGTACATAAAATAAATGCTTTGTATAAAAGAAAGTTCTGATGAAACTGGAAAAAAAAAATATTATTAGCCTAAAAGCTCAAGTAGAAGAGGCAAAGAGAATTGAAGAAGTCTTAAGAGCCCAACTAAAAGAAAAGGAATACATTTGCAACAGTATACAATATGAAATATTTTGTATAAGAAAGGAGTTATAAATATCAAATACCAACATGAAATTTGAGAAGAGCTCTACAACCCTAAAAGGAATCATAAACTGTCAAAGATCACCATTTGACAAGACTAGTCTTGGCTACAGTGAAAAGAATGAAATTGATAAAGAAGCCTCAGCCTCTTCAAAACAATTGAGTTATGTTGATTTGATAAAAAATCTTATCAAGGTTGAAGACAACGGGAAACAAGAATACAATGTTCCATAAGAGACAAATCTTCTTAACAAGGACAGAATCAGGAAGACTTTCCCATCAAGATGGAATCATACAATCAGGTACCAAAATTCTTTTTTTTGCTATTGTTATTCTTGCAATGGTTTTGGTCATAAAGCAATAGATTGTAGAATAAATGCAAAAGGCAGTTACAGAAGGGAAAAAAATAAAGATGCCTATGGATTCTCAAGGAGAAATTACAACTCATTTTCTCCTTTACTGAACTATAACATTATATGTTATAACTGCAATAATTATGAGCATATAGAAAAATTCTACATAAGTGATTTTAGAAAAAACTAGAAAGAGGAAACCCCAACAATCATGGAAAGAAATCAGGAACAAAGAGAACAAAAGAAAGAAAAATCCTTGTTCATACAAGTTGGACTGTGTGCACACAATAATAGTAATAAGTGGTGCATTGACAGTGGGTGCTCAAGTCACATGACAAGAGATAGAACAAATTTTATAACCTTGAAGAGGAATGAAGGCAATATTACCTTTGGAGACAATGACACTTCAAATATAGTTAGAAAGGGCACTCTTAGTCTTGACAATGGAAGGGCTAAGGTAGAAAAGGTTATGTGTGTTGAACACTTGAAGCACAATATTCTGAGTGTAAGCCAGATGTGTGATCAAGGACAAAATCTTACTTTTGACTCCCAAGATTGTAATATCAGAAAGGAAAATTTAGTCAATCTAGTTGCAAAAGAAATCAGAACCCCAAACGATATGTATATTCTTGATGAGATTAATGGATAAGAATGATTCATGGGGCAGACATATGAAAGTTGGTTGTGGCATAAAAGAATATCCCATATGAAATTTGATAACCTGGTAAAAATCAACACCAAACAAGCAGTAAGGGATATGCTAAAGATCATAAAACCCTCAAACGATGTTTGTAAGCAGTGTCAACATGTAAAACAATCAAGGGAGAGCTTCAAGACAAAGGAATATGCAACATCCAAGCCATTGGAACTTGTGCATACATAACTCTCTAAACCAATAAGAAAAAAACGTCTGCAAGGAGAAAGTCATTTTGTGTTACTTATTGATGATTATACAAGAATGAATTGGGTTGCCTTTCTTAGAAATAAGTTTGAGGCATTTGAAATGTTTAAAGCCTTCAAAACATTAGTTGAGAATGAGATTGACTTGAAAATCAAATGTTTAAGGTCAGATAATGGAGGTGAGTTTACATCTAATGAATTTGAATAATTCTATGAAACTCATGGAATAAAAAGACATTATTCAACAACAAGAACTCCTCAACAAAATGGAGTGGTTGAAAGGAAAAATAGACATGTACAAGATATTTCTAGAACAATGTCGAATGAAGCGATATTATCAGTTAGTTTTCGAAGAGAAGTAGTTTACACTACAGTTTACATTTTAAACAGAGGGAAAATCAGAGTTAACGATGATATGACACCCTATGAATTATGGAAATTCATAGCAACATCTGCCAAATATTTTAGAATATTCAAAAGAAAGTGTTACATCGAAAGAGATTATGAGGATCTATGAAAGTTTGACTTAAGAGAAGATGAAGGAATTTTCCTTGGTTATTAATGAAGAAGCAAAGCCTATAGATGTTACAACAAAATATTTTTGAAAGCATAAATGTTAAAATAGATGAAGCAAGACCTCATAAAAAAAATTGCAAACAGAAGAAATAGATTACAACGACAATAATAATAAGAAGAAGAAAATGAAGAAGAAGAGGAAATGGAATGCCAAGATACACAAACCCCATCAAGGTTTGTGCAGAAAAATCATCTAGAAAATTTAATTCTTGGTGATAAAAATGCTAAGAGATAAACTAGGAGAAAACCGACAAGCACTTCTGAACAGGTAAATGTCTCTTTTATGTCCAAAATAGAGCCTAAATGATTTTCAGAGGTCGGTGTTGATCAACATTGGGTTAATGCTATGGAAGAAGAACTAAATAAAATAGAGAAGAATAAGACATGGGAACTTGTCCCAAGGCCTAAAGACAAAAATGTGATTGGTACAAAGCGAGTATTCATAAATAATTTAAATGAAGATGGAAAAGTAGTAGGAAATAAAACAATATTGGTATGTAAAGGGTATGCTCAAATTGAAGGTATTGACTTTGAGGAAACCTTTGCTCATGTTCCAAGACTAGAAGCCATTATAATTTTTTTAGCATTTTCAAGCTTCAAGAATTTTAAATTGTATTAGATGGATGTCAAGTCAACATTTTTGAATGGAAATATAGAGGAAGAAGTGCACATTGAACAACCGGAAGGATTATTATTATCCAAAAATAAATATTGTGTTTGTGTATTGAACAAAACACTTTATGGATTAAAACAAGCTCCTGGATCATGGTATTCAAGGCTTGACAAGTACTTGCAACAACAAGGTTTCAAAAGAGGAACAACATATAACAATATTTACATAAAAATAGATGATGCATATATGTTAATTGTGTGGTTATGTGGATGATATCATCTTTGGAAGTAATGTTAATAGAATGAGCCAAAATTTTGCTGAAGAAATGCAAAGAGAATTTGAAATGTACATGTTTGGAGAACTGTCATTCTTCCTAGGGTTGCATATTTCTCAAACTAACAAAGCCATATTCATTTCTTAGACCAAATATATCAAGGAGATGTTGAAGAAGTTTGAAATGGAAGATTGCAAACCTATTAGTACATCCATGGTCACTGGTTGTAAATTAAGAAAAGAGGGTGAATCAAAGGAAGCTCATCAAACTCTGTACAAGTCAATGATAAACAACCTATTATATGTGACAACTTCAAGGCCATATATTATGCAGTAAGTACGGTTAGTTGGAAGGTTTCAAGCTACACCAAAGGAAACACATGTGTAGGCAGTAAAAAGAATCTTCAGATATTTGAAACACACATTGGATTTTGGTTTATGGTATCCCATAGGTACAAACTTTACTCTGACAATTTACACATATGTAGATTGGGCAGGTATTGTGGACAATAGAAAGAGCACTAGAGGTGGATCATTTTTTTGAGGCAATAGTGTAGTATCTTGGTTCAACAAGAAGCAATCCTCAATTTATTTATCCACAACAGAAGGATAATACATTGCAACAATAACATGTTGCACACAAGTTCTCTCGATGAAACAAATGTTGTAGGACATTAAGGTAGAATATAATTAGCCAATATCAATATTGTGTGACAATATCAGTGCAATAAATATTTCAAAGAACCATGTTATGCATTCGAAGACAAAGCACATTCCAATCAAATATCATTCCTTAAGAGAGAAAGTAACATAACAAAATGTCAAGCTAGAATATATCGGTACAAAGGAACAAATTGTTGATATATTTACAAAACCTCTTCCCAGAGAAACATTTGAGTATCTTAGACAGAAAATGGGACTAGTACCTATGCCATCCAATTGTTGAAGAACTTCAATAAAAACACAAGCTCAAGGGGATTTGCAGAAAGAAAGATGGTTTCTAGTTGCAAAAGAGAGAATAAAGAGTAAAGTGTAAAGGTGAGAAAATACCTTTTCCATTGATGTCAAAGGGGAAGAAGTTGCAGACAAAGGAAGAATCATAGACACAAGGAGAAGTTACATATTGGGGGAGTAAAGAGTAAGGGGGAGAAGTTGAAAACAAAGGAAGAATCCCAAACACAAGGAGAAGTTACATATTGGGGGAATATTAGAACTGATCAAGGATTGCCATCAATGACAAAGGGGGAGATTGTTGAATAATGTTGTCATTGATGTCAAAGACATGAGGAGACTATGAATGTCTCAGCACACTAATGAGTCTTTGTGAAAACTTATTGATAAACAACATGAGTTAATGAGGGCTTTGTGCAAATGAAGGTGAGAGGATTGTGTATGAACAATCGATCCAAATGAATTCAAGCTACAGAGGAGGAGTAGTGAAATTGGATGTTGGACAACACAATCTCATTGAGAAGTATAGAGGGACGAGATCAAGGAGGTAAATTGAGTGAATCAAAGGTGCAACAGAGCCATGGTCTTGGTAATGAGAAGAAGACCTAACCACTAGAAGTGATTAAATGGATTGGGAGCCAATACTGATATATCCCACATGCACAAAGAAAAATGATTCTAAAGGATTTATAATGAAAAAGTGTTATTACATAGTTTAAACAAGAACAAACATGTTACGAAACCCTGCGCAATGTGTTATCTTTTAAGTTTTGGGGTCCATGTTTATATTGGATACCAGAGTGTTGGAGTGTTTGTTGAAAATGTGTTGTTAAAGTTCTGGGGGGCTGGTGGGTAGGTGGATCGGTGCCCCGGTGGTGGGGCCCAACATACTGGAGATCAAAACACTGGAGTGAATGCGCAATTAAAATGTTTCCAAGTGTCATGGCGGATTGGTGCCCCAGTGATCCTAGTGGCTTGATCATCTGGTGACCCGATGGTCATAACATAGGCGACAAGGTTCCATAACGGATCGGGAGAAAGTGTAGTGTTGAAGTCTTGAGTGCCCGGTGCCCGATGGATCGGTGGCTAGTGCCATGTCAATGCCATAACAATAGCCACATTAACGACATGATAGAAGCCACATATAATTCCATGTGTCAAGTAATGTAGCGGTGCCACATCATCCAGTACATGTGGAATGGGTCCATGAGGAGACCACGTCCTCTACCACATCAAGATCTAAAATCAAAATATCATAGGAGTAGTGTAGTGTTAAAGTCTCAAGGTCTGGTGGGTCGATCATCTGGTATATTGGATTAGAAATAATTGTTGAAGGCATGATTTTGAAGCCTCAAGGGCTTGCTGGGACGATGAGTCTGGTGGGACCATAAGCACGATAGGTCGATCGCTCGCTAGTATACTGGATCAGAGTAGCAGTTGAAGGCATGAATTTGAAGCCTCAGGGTCCCTATGGGCCTATCACATGGTGGTATAACATATCAGAGTAGTAGTTGAAGGCATGAGTTTGAAACCCTAAGGGCCCGGTGGGTTGGTCGACCGGTGGCCTAGTGGACCGATGACCTAGTGTACTAGATGGGAGAAATAGTTTGTGTTGGAAATACTAAAACAACTGAGAGGGGGGGGTGAATCAGTTATTCATAAGCTTAAACAATTTTATAATGACAACAACCATCACTGCATTCTATCCACTGAATTTGCCAACAGTTTGGAGGTTCAAAGTTTAAGAGGACCAGGGGCCCGGCTAATTCGATTGACTGGTGAACAAGACCATTTGACCATGTAGATTGATAGTTGAGATCTAATCTAGGGTGATCAGATGGCTACTATGAAATTAATATTTAAGGGGTGTGTTGTGAATTTGAAGTTTTGAAGGCTTAGTGGGTCGGTGACCCGGTAGGCCCAGTGATCTCGATCAGCGGTTGAGATTTAATTCACGACCCATCCAACAACTACTATGATTCGAGAGGTGTGTTGTGTGTTTCAAGTCCCGATGGTCCTAATATGGTTTTGAAGGCTTAGTGGGTCGGTGACCCGGTAGGCCCAGTGATCTCGATCGGCGGTTGAGATTTAATTCACGACCCATCCAACAACTACTATGATTCGAGAGGTGTGTTGTGTGTTTCAAGTCCCGATGGTCCTAATATGCGGTGATTTCGACTCAATGGATCAATGGTTGATATGCAATCAAGGAGTTAATCCAAAAGTTGTTGAGTGTTGAGGGTATGTGTGGTAAACCTGTGAACAGAACACATGAAAAAAAGAGGAGTTTGTACCAGGTTCAAAGGAATTTTGTAGGCTAATTTTTATGGAAGTGAATGGAACTAGAGCCAACCCAATGGGCACAATTTTTGTATGTGGACAAACACTTGGGTGAATGTGTATAAGTATCGATGCCTAAAACCTTTTTTTTTTTTTGTGAGCACGGAAGAGGAAGTGAGGCTCTGAGGTTCAAGGATGAGA
>CBVK0102612535.1:0-12857 GCA_900067695.1 Picea abies
TTAAGCATGTGCCATACCATCCATGAAACAAGTCTAATGAACTATCACATCAGCCATGTATAAAACACTCACTACTATGCAACCTCAAATTGTACCAATAAATTCAACAATACATCTCAACCAAACTTCCTCAAACATGTACCATATGACACAAGATATGCCTCAACAAAATACCCAAGAATGTGTGCCAATTACAAGCAACGAGTGCACGAGGAATGTGCCTCTGCAGATATTCTAATACAACATGTACCATACAACCAATATTACCTCAAAGGCATATAATCAACCTCACATGACCATACCTCAAGCAATCATAAATATCGAACTTCAAACAACCATATAAACATACCTATTACTTTTGTAGATGATTTTGTTGTACCTGAACACTATCACACATGCATGTAGACTCTCGTTAGCTTCTGCAGTCTGACAAAAACCTCATCCTTCATATTTGGATTTGCCTCGTGGGATGAATCTTGTTGTCTAGCAGGGCATCGCATGATGATCCCTAGACAAACCGCAAGGGTGCCTCATGGGACACTAGTAGTCTGACCCGTGGGGATCATCTAAATCAGGGTTTTTCACAAAACCCTCGCTCTCCTCTGTAATCATGAAACTTTGTCATTTTTCTTCCTCTGCTACCTCAGATTTGTGCTACCTCAATTTTTTCAATAAAATCCCTGCCAAAAAACATTTCACAAGATGGATAATCAATGTGCTCAATAGGTTCTAATGGGAGTCTCTTGATGTCTTATTTATAATTTTCGAGTTCCTTCCTTTAGGGGAAATCTTGTAACTATTTTACTCCTTTTCCTTCTTCTATGGATAACCCACATTCTTGTTGCAACTACTTTACACATAATTAGTAAACTCATAATTTATTTGTTACAACTAATTTACCAATAATTAAATTATTGTTGCAACCACTTTGACTAGCAAACTTCTTGATGAATTTCTAGGGCCTTCTAGAATAATTGAATTATTGTTGACCTTCTAGGAGTTTCTATATTATTCTTTAGGTCCTCCAACTTTACAAATTCATATCTCCTCAACTGTAAGGAACCACGTGGCATACCACCTATCACTGAAAACAATATGATGCTTACTATCCATCTATGATAGTCTCACTTGCAAGTACATTGATCTTCATGTATTTATTCCTCGCTAAACTATGGGTTCCATGACCATACCTTCGGGGCTACCAGAATTTTCTACCGAACTTGCTTCAAGGGTTGACATCAATCTCCAAGAGTTGACATTAATGAAAATCAACTATCCAATAAGAAGAACATCATGGCATACTTGAGGTATTGATACAATAATGTTAAGATGAAGAATGCCAATGAGAAGGTATTGATAGATTCCTTTCTTTCATATTATTGAATTGAAGAGTGAACTTGTTGTTCTGAAGAGGAATTTTGAGAAAGGTGGTTAGGAGGGAAATATCTTTATGTCATGCTGAAGTATTTATTTTCTTCATTAGGATTTGAGGGAAGATTATTGTTAATGGATGGGGCTCCTTCACAAAATCTAGATGAAACTCCTTTGAATTTGTGCCAGTTGGATGATCAAATGGTGTTTATCATCCATACCTTTCCACCATGTAGGATCATGAAGGATTTACTTCTTAGTTTCCTTCGAGAGAATATAGAAACTAAGTGCTCATAAGTAAAACATCACATATACCTAAATACTACATACTTATATTCAATAATAAATATAGATATCTAAAGCATAAATTTAATTAAAAGGTTATATAAAGATAATAATAACTAAAAATGATAGAAAAAACTAAAGAACACTACCGACCAATTTAAAATAAGAATATGATGAAGAGGAAAAGAAGAGGATAAATAAGGGAAAAGAAAAATAAAAAAAAAGGATAAGAAAATCGATAGTTATTATTATTGTCGGTCCTAGTCATGTTGATTATATGGTGTAGTGAAGGGATCCAGTTACTGTTCACCTCCCAACCATTATCTCCATTAATATTGTGAGGACTCTTACCAATATCAATGGCTTCTCTAAACTTATGATTGGAGTAACTATCTTCCTTAGCAAGAACCTTGGTATGCTCAAGACATAATCGATGTCGAGTCTTGTGGGAGTGCTTGGTGGGAGTGGATGTGTGAAAATGGTTAAGCCTTATGTCGTCCTCATGTTCTTTAACCCTAAGTTGGAAAGAAAGACCCAATATAGGATTTCCCACAGGAACACGGGATCTCATAAACACCTTTATATTGGTGAGGATCTATAGGATGTTGAATGGATTGCATCATACTACTAATGGTGTTAGGGGGATTGAAAGAAGTAATAATAGTATTCTTCTTAATAATTTTGGTTATTCTATTGGTGAAACATTGGATAAAGGGAAGGACCAATTTTGAGGTTCCTTCTTCATCCCTATTCCTATTTCAAGTTCTCATGTTGAATTTTTGAATGATATTCCTAATTTGTGCTTCTTTATACACATTCCTTTTGAACACTTGAATAATGTTTTCTTGGTTTTTATTAAGGTGATCATTGTCTAAGATTCTTAGGGCCTTGGTGGATAGGATTTTCATAACACCAAGCTTCTGATTTGGATGATTATGGGGGTATATGTGAAGATATTGTTTAGTGTGAGTTTCTTTTATGAACACTTGATGGGATAAGGATCACATTGCTTCTTTGTTATCCTCGCACCAAGATATAAGATACTACCATTCTCCTAGATTTCCATGGTGAATTGGATGGGATCATATTAAGGCTTTAAAGGATGAAAGCATTAGAGCCTACAAGAGAGTCTCCTTGGGGGAGCTATGATTCCTAGATGTAAGTATCACTCCTAAAATGTGATTAGTCTGTCAAAGTTTAAATTCACCAACAAATAAAGTGATCAAACAAAACAACACTAGATGATCACATGGTGCAACAAGTGGTTTCAAGTGTGTTTGAATCAACATAAAAGTGGCATAATAAAAATATTTGTGCTCTATTAAATAAAAAAACTCCAGCCTAAGAGATAACTAATAACACTCAAACAATCCTAAAACTATGATAAAAAGGCCTTCCAATCAATTACTAAAAAGAGTGTATAAGGTTCCATGTGTAGATGAGTGAACATATGAAAGAGATAGTTATAACTAAGATATAAAGGGTGATGGTACCAAAGTCTTGTAGAAATCTATCTCAGGTTCCCTCCCTCCTGTGAGTGCCACCTGGGTAAGATTCCTAGTAGATTGGCCACTAAGATGACTCTTCACAGATATGTGCAATAGGTTACCTTGCATTTAAAATGAAATCAAAGGGTCAGAGGATCTTTAATTTGGAAAGAACTAGGAGTCTCAATCAAACCTCTCATCCTGACCTTAGCATTATCCACTCCAAAGAGAGTTCCTATTGCTAAAAGAGTCTTGAACGTATTCATTACAAAGGATTTTAAGTTCCCTAAAAGTCAACCACTATGTTTCAAATGTGAAATGGTTGTGGTAAGTTATTTGAATTCCTATCCCCACAACCCTAATTTAAATACAATGTTCTTTTTGGCCCCAAGGAGGGATTATGTGTGTTAAGTTAGATGGTTTATTTTAGGGCTGAGATTGGGGTCATGAATGAAGTAAATAATTTAGGGTGTGAAGTGTGTGCACAAGTGATGTGATTAAATTCAAGAGAAAATACTTGCGAAATGAAGTAAATTGCAATAAATGAAATCTATAATTAAGAATTAATCTAACAACTAAGACAAATACTAAATTAAAGGGACTCTTTCTTTATCATAGTTAATTTTCAAAGGATAAATGAGCTTGCAAAAATTCAGATTTACAAATAAAAGATACTACTCTAATCTTGCTAAGGGCTAGGGATTTACAAGCTTGAAATTTCAAACAAGAAAGTAAAAATAAACAAGTAAAAGACTAAGAATCAAGGGTGATACCTTTCTTCAACTTGAAGAAATCTCTAATCTGAAATAAATGGCCTACTTGAATAGCAAACAAACTGAATCTAAAATCATTAAAAGAGGGAAAAAACAAGTTGGAAAAAGCAAATATTAGGACCTCACACAAACCTAAAGGCTAGGAAAAATACTCATACAACTAAGAAGCCTTTTCTTTTTCCTAAGTTATTCAAACTAAGGTAAATATTGAAAGTTTTAAACCTATGAAGTAAAGCAATGCATATAGATTCTAAGAAAAATAAAAACTAATCAATGGCCCACACATATAATACACATAAATTTATGCTGGAAACCCTTAACTGGGAGAAAACCATCCTTCCTTGGTGCCACACCTCTTAACTCTTCATTGTATTAATTTCACCATTCACAACACAATATATACACAATATTTTAGGCATTCCAAAACTACCAAAACCTTAATCCCCTAATATGCGATTGATTTAGAAAATCACTAAAAATAGGGAAAATGTAGTCGTCAAATATGACACACCTCCCCACAAATATGTAAAGAATATAACACCTACCCAAAATTCTCCCACTTGTTGTTTTATTTTCATACAGAGGGTCATAGGATTACATAGTCAACAATCTAGGGTAGTAATTCCCATTGTTTCTCTACACTAGGAGAACTTCTCGAAGCTCACCGACTTTGTCAATGAATCAACACATTCTTCAAAGTGTCTACCTTATCCAACAACACCTTCTTGTATTCAACCATGTCTCTCACAAAGTGATATTGAACATCAATATGATTTGTATTTGAATGATAAGATGGGTTCTTTTTCAGGAAGATTGCACTTTGACTATCACAATCTAACCTTGTTTCTTGTTGTACCAACCCAATAACTAAACACAATCTATGTAACCATATTTCTTCCTTGCATGCATGAGTGAATGCCATGTATTCAACTTATGTAGTTGAGAGTGCCACTACAACTTGTCTTTTGCTCATCCAAATGATTTCTCCTCCAAATAGGTTAAACACATACCCACTAGTATATCTTCTACAATCCAGATATCCAGCCCATTCTGCATAAAAAAAAACCATGTATGTCCAACACTCTATCCAATATTGGTATTCCTTCGTAACACTATCCATACTTATAAGTGCCACGCAAATACCTGAAAACCCTCTTTACTACTGTGAAATGTTCCTTCCATGGTTTTGACATATATCTACTCAAAACTCCCACTGCATGTGCAATGTCTAGTCTAGTCCATACCATTGCATACATCAAACTACCAACCACACTATCATATGGAACATGGGACATGTCCTCTTCCTCTTCCTATGTCTCGGGACTCTGATCTGTAGATAAATTTAGACCTCCAGGAATAGTAACCTTAACCGATTTACTTTCCTACATATTAAACCTATGCAATATCGCCTCAACATATTTTCTCTAATTCAACCAAAGTTTCATGTTTGCACAATCTCTTTTGATCTTCATTCCTAAAATGAAGCTAGCAACACCAATATCCTTCATGTTAAATTTGGAGGATAACTGTGATTTGACCTCCTTGATAACATCCATGTTATTTCCTACAAGCAACGTGTCATTGACATACAACACTACATAAATGAATTGATTACCAACCCTCTTGGAATATACACACTGATCAACCCTGCTTCTCACAAATCCCAGTCTAAGGATGTATGTGTCAAACTTTTGGTACCATCTGCTAGGTGATTACTTTAGACCATATAGTGACTTCTTTAGCTTGCAGACTAGCTCTTTCCTTCCTTTCATTGCAAATCCTTCTGGTTTCTTCATACAGATTTCTTCTTCCAGATCCCCATGTAGGATTTTTGTCTTCACGTCCATCTATTCTATTTCAAAATCAAAAGCAACAACAACAGATAAAATAAATCTAATAGAAGTTAACTTGACAAGAGGAGAAAAAATTTCACCAAAGTCAATTCCCTCTACCTGGGAATAACCTTTTGCTACTAATCGATCTTTCTTTTTCTCCACTTTTCCTTCTGCATTTAACTTATTCTTAAACACCCATTCGCTACCAATGTGATTTCTTCCAGTTGGAAACTCAACTAGATCCCATGCCTCATTCTTATCCAAGGCATCCATGTCTTCAACCATGGCCTTCTTCCATAGTTTACTATCCTATGAATTCACTACTTCCCTGATAGTTATGTGATCATCATCAGTCATAGATAAAGAAAAATTAGCATGAAAATCATATGGACTATACCTTTTTGGTTTCCTTCATTCCCTCATTGATCTCCTAAATACTAGAGTATGAGGTTCTTCTTCTTTTGATTCATCTTATTTCATTGATTCAGATTTTGCATCATCTAATTCAAACTCTATTTTCTCAGGTTCTTCTTGCCTTGGTAGGAATTCATGCTTGGGAACATCTTTAACCTCTCTAAAAATAACATCTCGACTATAAACAATATTCTTAGTTTATGGGTTCCAAAGCTTATAACCTTTCATACTATATTTATAACCAATAAAGATACACTTTTCAACTTTATTATCCAACATACCCCTATTTTCCTTTGCAACATGTACATAAGCATCAAAATCAAACACTCAGAGATGTTCAAGAGATGGTTTCTTACCATTCCATACCTCATGTGGATTTTTGTCCACCAAAGCTGCCAAGGGTGATCTATTTACCAGGTAACATGCAATACCCACTGCCTTTGCCTAGAATTCATGTCCTAACCTAGCACCACTGAGAATGCTCCTTGATTTTTCCATCAACATCCCATTCATCCTTTCTACAACCCCATTATGTTTATGTGTGTATGGAGTATTCTTCTTCCTTGCTATACTAAACTTCTTACAGAACTCTCTGAATTCATTCCCACAGAATTCTTGACCATTATCTATCCTCAACACCTTATTTTCTTCTCTGTCTAATTTCCTACCAGATCTTTAAACACTTTAAATTTATCAAATACCTCAGATTTCTTCCTGATAATATAAATCCATGTTTTCCTTTAGAAATCATCTATGAATTAAACATAATACACATATTTACATAGTGATGGAATAGGCACAGGTCCAAACACATCATTGTGTATCAACTATAATATCCCCTTTTCTCTTGTAGCACCAGATGGGAATCTTACTTGATTATGACTACCATATATGAAATGTTCATAGATATAAAAATATAGGATGAAATTAGACATATCTTCAACCATACCTTTACTATGTAGTGTTCGAAGACCCTTTTCTTCAATATGTCCCAGTCTTTGATGCCATAGCATGGTATTCTTTCCAAGGACAATATGGATCTTGTCTTCTTTATTTTTAGCATGGTATTCTTTCCAAGGACAATATGGATCTTGTCTTCTTTATTTTCTTCTCAGGTACAACAGAATGGTTACACCCACTAGTATAAGTGCTTCCCAAAAAATTGTACAAAGTTCCACATCGAACTCCCCTCATCAACACCATTTCTCCTCTGACCATCTTGCACGTGCCCTTTCCAAATAAAGTATCCACACCTACATCATCCGAATTACTAACATATATTAGGCTCTTGGCTAGATACGGGATGTGCATAATTCCAGGGAGACTTCTAATCCTTCCATATTTCAAGAACGAGTCAACTCTTCCACGTCACAAGATTTTGGTTATCGAGTCATATCCTAGGAAGACATCAACATCATCATACTTTTCATATTCACTGAACCACTCCCTGTGAGGAGTTGTATGAAATGATGCACATGAGTCGATCAACCATACATCTCGATATGCATGTGTACATGTAGATTCATGGTAACCATCACCTCCTTCTTCTGTGGAGGTTTTCTCCTCTACGAAAGAGGAATCAACATATCCCTTTGCTTTATCAACTTTCATAGACCTGCAATATTTCTTATAATGCCCAAATTTACCACATTTCCTCAAATATTTTCCTGGGGATTTAGATCTACCTTTAGATTTAGATCTCCCTCCCAAATATTTATTTGTATCCCTATATTTGGGACGACCTCTTACAAATAAAGAATTTGTGCTATGACTATCCATGCTTTTCTTCCTCATCTCTTTCGATAACAAGGATGAAACGAAATGCTCATACTTCAATGTAGATTGAGTAGTACTACCAATTGCTACAATCAAATTATCCTACGATTCTGGAAAAGAACATAAAAAAATAATACACTTATCTTCTTTTGCAAGCGTAATATTAATAGATCCAATTGGACTTACCAAAGTATTGAAGGAATTTAGATGCTCTATCATAAAATCTCCATCTTCAATCCTAAGATGATACAACTTATTTCAAAGAAATAATTTGTTCACCGGGGACTTTGACTGATATATATTCCCCAACTTTTCTTGTAATTCCTTGGCTTTATATTCTCTCAACACATTCAATAACACTAAATCAGCCAGGAAGAGTCGAATGGTACCCCTTTCTCTTCTATCCAGCTTCTCCCAATCTTCTTGTGGCATGCCAATAGATTGAGTACTAGTAGTTTGTGTACCAATAGTTTGTGTACTAGTAGTTTGTGTACTTGTAGGTGGTGTACCCATAGGTCATGTACCAGGATCCACATTGATCCATCATTCTTTGTCTACAAGAAGGTCCTCCATCTTGAGTTTCCGTAGCTCAAAGTTTTTACCATTGAATTTATTAATATTGATTATAGAACTTCTCTCCATTCTCTTTCAACACACAAATCACCACTGCAAAGCTCGCACTGAACCTAGGTTTATCATAGACCCAAGATAAAATTGATCTATCAAGACTGAGCCAAACCATCAACAACAAATGCGTCTCCCTGAAGCCAAAAATGTGCTATGATACCACATGTAAGTTTTAAACCTGTGAAGTAAATAAATGCATATAGATTCACCACATGTAAGTTTTAAACCTGTGAAGTAAATAAATGCATATAGATTCTAAGAAAAACAAAATTAAGAAATGGCTCACACATGTAATACATAGATATTTACGCTGGAAACCATTAACCAGAGGAAAAACAACCTTCCTGGGTGTTGTACATCTCAACTCTTCAATGTATTAATTTCACCATTTGCAATACAATATGTACACAATATTTTAGGTATTCCACTGCTACCAAAACCATAATCCCTTAATCCCGGATTAATTTAGAAAATCGCTAAAAATAGGAAAAAACATAATCATCAAATATGATGCACCCCATGCACACATGAAAAGAATATAACACCTACCCAACACATCTAAGGGGTATCCAAATGAGCTAAAGTTATGTCCTAATCCTATTGAAACAAAACTATATAACACAATCAAAAGGTGATCAACAAGTGGAAGATACTAAACACCATGGGGGGGCCTTTCTCAACCTATTAAATATATTAAAGAATGCACTACAAATAAAATATAAGTAATCTAAATGGACAAATAAACCCTATTAAAAGAATACTCCCCGAGCCAAGAAAAAACCAAGAATGATGAAAATATTCAATTATGGAGTCATTGCAAAAAAGTACCTTATTTTCCACGTTGCTAGTGTAGAATTGTCCCCTTTTTTATGCACTATATTGTTGCAAGAAATGGCCCAAAAAGTGCGCTAGACTATTGTAGGTTCTAGTTTGGGAAAGTGCATTCAACTGGTGTAGAAATTGGGCCAAAAAGTGCATTGGTCTAGAAATATTTGGGGAAGTTTTGGGCCCGTTTTTGAGGTAGAACTAGATAGTTCCCCCCATAATTTTCTATATACATAGCACATAAAAAAAACAAGAAAAAAATTCATAAATATAAATGGTGAGGGAGGTAGGGTGGACTAGATACACACCCACAACCAAGGAAGAATAAATGGTTTTTCTACCTAGTGGAGTCACCAACATGTTGGGTATACATTGCAGCAAGGGTGTACAAATTACAATAATGTAATGGTTGTCTATTAGATCCAAACAAAATGAAAGTAGAATATGAAAACCATATCCTAGATCTACTTTACAAAGCTTCAAACCCTAGTCTATTAATTTAGAAAGAAAGATAATGAAGAAAATACAACAATAGGCATGAATAAACAATTTGAAAGAATGCAAAGAATATCTCCATAACCAATAGAAATATCAAATATATCACTTGGGGATTCGACTTGTTGAATATGTGGCTCCAAAAACTTATCCTTGGGAGGGTCCTTTAATTCCTTGATTTGTGTATATCTCCTCCTTGGTTGAGTGAGAAAGTAGCATGAAAATCCAAAGCACTATCAAGAGGAAGGAGTCCTCAAGATCTCTAGTGTGATTTTTGTAACATGTACCTACTATGGATGCATGGATAGACCTCAAGCCTTTATTTATAGGGAAAATAATGGTTAAACCCCCTTGAAATGGTCTTAAAAATAGTGTCTAATTTACCATATCAAGGCTAAGATTAGCAATTATGGTTTAGAAATGTCCACTTATAACTACTTTTCCTTTATAGAAAATTCAGGTTGGAAATAGTTAAAATTGTGTTTTTTAGAGGCTAGTGCAGCTCTTGGGCGAACTTTCTACATTAATGGTGAACTTTTTAGGGGTATTATCTATTTTATCCCTAATGGGTCAAAATCATGATTTTTCCCAGTAGCTTTCGAAGGTCTAATGGAGGTGAAAAATGAATTGAAATGGATGGAAAACATGTTGATAATGGTGTATTTTGGTAAAACTTGTGACATTCTTTTTTAGGTGATAAAATAAGTCCCTTTAGATAGTAGTGGATAATACATAACGTAAAAGTACCCTCTTTATAAAATAAGCCCCCCTAGGTACTTGGTATTCTTTAATAATGGGACCATAAGTAGTTAGGGTTTTGCTAATGAAAATCTATTTAAAGAGTTAGGAGGATATGGAATGTTTTGTTGAGTATTGTTATATTTGGAGATTTTCTCAGTGAAAGGATGGTCCACCTTAAGAGGCGAGTGAAAATTTATTTATTTATTCTTATTATCATAATGCAGAGGTATATTTCACATATTACATCTTGTTAGTCTCTTGTGTCTATTTTTTTGCATTTATAATTTCTATATACATAGTTTGTGTTTCAAGTATAAGAGTTAAGGAACACTACAATAAACACATCAACACTAATCATGATGATTGACTTCATAGGAACATCAAGTGAGGCATCTAGTAGAGGCAACCAACACTACAAGGAAAAGGCCCTCTAGCGAAGGTTTTTGCAGATGCCCCTATAAAAATAACCCAAAAATCCATTTATAGCAGATGATACTAGCAGAGGCAAGCAGACAAATGTTTTTACGCTGATGATTTTATAAGTACATAATGTGTCAGTGCATTTTATAGAACAGGCACATCGGTGCCCTAAAAAATAGTGCATCGTAGCACGATTATTTCAAATAAAGAAAAATATTATCCGACACACTACGTAAATAATGACGCACCGGGAAATAATGACGCACCGTAATAGCATTCTTCAAAAAATCTCCGGTGTGCAATGTAACATTGGAAGCATCGGTGCGCCATTATATGGTTAAATAAAAAACATTAACACACTAATGTAGGATTTTGTCAAAAAATATATTCGGGTGCACTCCATTGTATCATGCACACCGATGTGCACCAATGCTCCAATATGGAGCACCGTGTCAGGGTAAATATCAAAATTTACATGGTGCTCTATGTAAAACAAGCCACACCGGGGCATCTATTATTATACCACACCGTGTCATGCTTAAACAAAACATTTCACACCATTGTACTTTTTTCAAAAAATGTATGACGCTGCGCTATGTAGTAGTAAATGCTTCGGTGCACAAACGTGCCCAAAAACATGCACATTGTGCTAGGACTATTTAATATATATATATAATCGGTGCACTCATTAAACATTTATGCCCCAATGCAGTTTTTCATCGGGTGCACCTGAACGTGGTTTTATTAAAAACATTTATCGACAGTAAAAATATTTTTTACCATTTTCAGTGTTGTAGAGCTCAAAAATATTGGTGCAACCTTTGCTTATCTGAAGTGCCCTTCCATCGGTGTTTTCCTTCCTTGCCTTCCTTTCATCTCTTGCTTGGTGCATGAATTTCAAAATTTCCAAATGGTGGGAAAATTTAGTTTTTTTTAGTACATCGCAACCATGCCTCCCCAACGACAACATGTCTATGTAATTTCCTTGTTTCTTCATAACTGAAGTTTTCACCGTATTAAAATCTAAAATTGAGTGAAATTTTAAGTGTAAAAACAAAAAAAAAGTTGCATCGTGTGTTCGAAGTGCTCGTCTCACACCACCTATAGTGTGACCTGTAAATTTATAGGGTGCACCACGTACCTTGTTACCTTTCTTGGCGGTGCGTTGGTAAAAATAAACACACCGACGCATCCGTTTAACAACGCACCGAAGAAAATCATATAACTGGTGGGCTGATGCGTCAAAGTATAGATAACACACCAGGTTGTTAAAGTACACGGGGCACCACCCTTATGAGATATATTTTTATGCAGTGCATGGGTAAACATGTGCACTGAGGCGTTCATGTTTACCAAACACACCATTGAGAAATGCAACATTGTTTTGCGGTGCACTCCATAAATTTTTTGGTGGAACCGCACACGGTGCGATAGTAATGAACGAACGCACTTGAAAAAGTTTCGTAATCAAAAATTTGGAAATTTTTATGTGTTGGTGCGTCGACGTTTGTTACACGCACTGGTGTATGTAGTGACTGTATACACACTACATTTTGATAATTTCTAAATAATTGTTTATGTGTGTTAATTTTATTTTTATTTTTTTGGTTTAAGCGGTGCATAGGATAAATGTAATGCACCAGGGTGTATCTGTTGTAGTGTATCACCCCGCTGCGGTACTGTTTTCCAATGCACCGCATAACATAGTAGAAAATATTTTTTTCGATGCGTTACTTTACACCGACGCATCGTGAACGGTGCTCACAATATATATATATATATATATATATATATATATATATATATAT